>JAJQOW010002144.1:0-23667 GCA_037975125.1 Latrodectus hesperus | reverse complement strand
TATTACAATATATCAAAGATAAATTAATTGCTAAACTTAGTATGAGATGATAAGCTCATACTAAAAGTTTAGCAATAAATATAGCTTGGATAATCTTTAATAAGTCTTTGATGAGAATCAAAATTGCACGACACATTTTTTTTATATTTCACTAAAGAACTTAGTTAAGATCATATTGTGATCTATAGTAAACAACTGTTTCTACATTATAAAATGCTCAATTAAATAATGCATGTTTTCTTATATTGCTAGCTGGATTAAAATGGGGGGTATTTTTTGTTATAATTCTGGCTCTCTCTAATTTCATCATATATATATATATATATATATATATATATATATGTGGGACGGGGAGTGGCCAAGGCGAGATTAACTAATTAACAATTCTTATACAAAGCCTAATATTTAATTAACATGTATTTACAAATATAAATATATACAAGTTTGAGATATTTACAATTAATCATCTTAATAAAATGAAATTTAAAGTTCAAGTTTAAAGTTATGGGGGACAGGACCAGTCGTCTTGCTGCTATCAAAAAGGAACGTCTTCGCGTCTTTAGGTTTCCTTCTCTTCTGCCCCGCTCACTGGGGAATCTGTTGCGCCTCTCGAGCTCCTTCTCAAGTGGGCACTTGAAATAGTGACGTCGGCTATTAAGTGGTTCACTCACCACAGTTCGGCCGTCCAGAAATCGGCTGGCCCTCCAGACGACACTGCAAATACATAAAAAAAGAAAAACAGCAAAACAGGGAAAGAAACAAGCAGAACAGAATAATTCTCTGAAAAGAAACAAATTTTATATTCATCTTCTTAGATCTGAAATAAAGAAATGAGTCAGTATATCTTTTAGCTTCATTATAGTCAGTTGGACTTCCGACCATCCTTCAGCACAATTCAACTTTAATTTAACTCCAACTTGCATAACATCCTCGTCTTTTGGCATACTATACCAGGGTTTTAGAAATTCAGCACACGGCGTGGTACCGTTAGGTCCTTCATGACTTCCTTCTTTGATTACATCATAGGTGTTGCCTCCTTTAACTTTAGTAACTCTGTACGGTCCTAAATATTTCGATTTCAGTTTTAAGTGGGGTCCAAACTGAGTTCTCTTAATAGCGACCAAATCGTTCACTCCATAAGATTGTGGTTCTTTTCTTCTTAAATTATACGTTTTCCTGTTTTCTTTTTGGATCTTGAAAATTTGTTGTTTAGCATGTTTTCTGAGTTCATCTCTTTGAGCTTCAAAATTAGCTTGAAATTCCTTTTCAATCATTTCTTGGAGCTTACCAACACCTCCAACGTTCATCTTCGTACCAAAAAGCAACTCAAAAGGTGTGGTATCTATGCTTCGTTGATATGTTGAATTAATCGTCTGCTGCAGTTCGTTCGTAAGTTTATACCACTGAGCTGGATTCTCTAAAAATAACTTTGAAAGAACTGATATGATTGTTTGGTTGATCCTCTCAACTTGTCCGTTAGCTCTTGGCAAACCAGTGGTTATTAAATGGTGTTTAATATTCTCTTTAGAGCAATAATCTCTGAATTCACCAGAGCTAAAAGCTGTACCTCTATCAGAAATAATTTGGTAGGGATTTCCAAAGACTGATTTTAGAGTTTCTAATTTCGAAATGACTTCAGCAGATGTTGTGGTCTTCGTATGAAAAATCCAAACAAACTTAGTAAAAGCGTCAATAATTGTTAAAATATACTTATTACAATTTTTATGTGTGCTTTCTAAAGGTCCTAAATGATCAATATGGTATGTGTATAGTGGTACGTCATTTTTATGCAATGGGTGTAATAAGCCTTCTTTCTTTCCTCTTTTGTGATTTACAAGAATACAGTGAACGCAATTAGATATGATATTTTCTACTTTCTGTTTAAGTTTGGGAATGAAATAATGGTCCTCAATGCTTTTCTCTGCATATTTGATTCCAGTATGCCCCTTTTCATGCGCACTTCTAATAATTTCCATCTGCATACTTCTTGGCACAACCACTAACTCCTTACCATCAACAAATTCATAAAGAACTCCGTTTCTCTCAAAATAATCTTCATAACTAGAGATTTTTAATAATTCTTTTATCGTTTTTATTTCATCATCATTATCTTGGGCTGATTTTAATTTCGGTATGATATTATCGCTTGAGATGCAAAATATGTTTACAGGGGATCTGCTTAGTGCGTCAACATGAGTCATTCTTGTACCGGAGCGATGCTCAATACTATAATTAAATTCTTGGAGCAATAGAGCCCAACGAGCAACACGAGTTGACAAATCTCTTTTTGCATAGTCTTTTCGAATGCGGAACAGCCAGTGACAATTTTAAATGGAATTCCTAATAAGTAAACGCGGAATCTTTTTAACACTTCAATAATTGCAAGAGCTTCAAGTTCGTAACTGGAATACTTCTTTTCGGCATCTGTTGTCTTTTTACTCATGAAATAGATGGGATGAAAATTTTTATCATTTGGGGATTTCTGTAATAAAATAGCTCCATATCCTTCTATGCTGGCGTCACAATGCAGTTCAGTTTCGTAATTTGGGTTGTATATATTTAACACAGGTTTTTGAGCTAAAATTAACTTTAATTGATTAAAAGAGTTTCTTTCCTCTTCACCAAATTTAAATTTCCTATCTTTCTTCAAAAGATCACTCAATGGCCTAGCAATAATGGAATATTTTGGGATAAATTTCCTGAAATATCCAGTCAATCCTAAAAAACTATGGACCTGTTTCAAATTAAGTGGCTTAGGGAAATGAAGCACAGCTTTAGTTTTCAAAGTAGATGGAAAAATTTTCCCTTCTTCGATGATATGGCCTAAAAATTCAATGCGCTTCTTCAAAAAATGGGATTTTCTAAAATTTATTTCTAATCCATATTCGCTCGCAAGATTTAAGACTTTTTCAAGCCGTTCGACTCCTTCTTCAGTTGAGGAAGACAAAATAATTATATCGTCCATATAAGGTAAAACAATACCATCATTAATCAGTGGTCGGAAAATAGTATTAATAAATCTTTGAAACACAGCTGGGGAATTACACAGTCCAAAAGGAACCTTAAGAAATTGGTACTGTCCTTCATGAGTTACAAATGAAGTGTATTTTCTACTATCCTTCTTTACATCTACATGGAAAAATCCATTCTTGAGATCAATTGTATTAAACACACACGATTCCTGCAATCTATCTAATATATCTTCAATCAATGGGAGGGGAAGTATATCTTTTACAATTACTTTATTTAATCTCCGATAATCTATGCACAAACGAGGTGTTCCGTCTTTTTTCTTTACGATTACTACTGGGCTACAATATTCTGAAGAACTGGGTTCTATTATACCTTGTTCTAACCATTAATCTATTTGGGTTTCAACTATCTTTTTCTCTGAAAATGGTAATCTACGGGGTTGATTAGATATAGGCTCATTACTTTTTAACAAAATATCTAATTGAACATTGGTTTATTTTGTTTTATGTGGTACATAACTCGAAACTAATTGTTGCAACTTATATTTAAATTTCTTTGGAATATTATGTTCAATGTCCAGTTCAACTTCATTAAAAGTTAAATCAACAGGTAGAATTGATAAAATATTAATTTCTTTTACACATTGATATTTATTTTTAATCTTAATTCCGTTTTCATTAATTAAGGTTTCACCCTGCATTAGTACATTCATTCCTATGATGGCATCATATGACATAACATTATTTTCAACCACATAAATATCTTCTTCACACTTAAAATCATCTATTTTAATATTTCCCTTAAAATAACCCAACGGCTTTACAACACATTTACCAAAACCACTTAGAGAAGAATTTGACGTAAATAACTCTACAACATTTAATTTATCAAAGATAGATTTACGAATCAAAGTTACTTGGCTTCCAGTATCTATTAATGCATTAACATTCAAATTATTAATAATTACATCATTCAGTATTGTTTTAACATTAACATTCATTGTTGCTACTTCAGGTTTAGAATTAGTTTCTGGACACAATGAAGCTTTATGTCCAAAATTATTACATCGAAAACATTTAATACCCTTCTCTTTATGTTCACAAAATTTAGAAATATGATTTTTTCACCACAATTAAAACAAATTTTATCTTTACAATCATCAAAATCACTGTATTTCATTTTTCCAAAACCATCATTATACCTTATTTTATTTACATTTTCATTCTTAGAATTAACTCTATTACTATATTCATATTTTGATTTCGTTTTATCAAAATTATTATATTTATCATGAGAATTATATTTTGTTTTCGTTTTATCGAAATTATCATATTTAAAATGAGAATTATATTTTGTTTTCGTTTTATCGAAAGCGTTTTTACTTTTAACAGAATCACTTTTTATTACTTCATAAACTTTGAGTTTTTCTTTAAATTCACTTAAATTCTTACATCCATACAAAATAATTTTGTTTTCTTGTCTATCATTAATTCCATTAATATTATAATGCATAAAGGCAGATTCTTCAATTTTACCGCAATTGCACAACTCCTTCATTTTTAAAAAATACTCCTGCACAGATTCATAATCATGCATTTTCCTTTTACGCAAAAGCTCATGTAAGTTAGCTGAGTTTATTTCAAACGAAAATTCATTGATCAAGGCTCGTCTCAATTTTTTCCAAGAATTTATTTGTGGTTCTGTCCGAACGAATAATAGAGAATTTCCTCTTAACGATCTTTTAGCCATAACAAATTTTTGTAAGTCTGATAAATTAAATAATTTCGACATATCCTCAAAATGATCAATCCAATTAATTACATTTTCATGTGATTCTGCATTAAACTTAGTAATAGTGCTTTCGATATCTTCATAATTAATATTAACACTTGGAATAACGGTATGTGCATAAAAATCATTTTCACAAACATTTTCATTCTTCTTAAAATAGTCAGATGTACTTTTCTTTTTACTTATAATGCATTGCATTGAAAAATCATTTCTACTTATTTCTTCTTCCACTTCACTTTCCGAGTCAGCAGTTTCCGAATCCTCTTTAGTGTTTTGAGCTAAGAGTTCAAGGTCACATAACAGAGACAAAATTCTTTCTGCGAGCTCTGCTTTGGATCCTAGAAAAGAAATATTTAAAATGTTCGATGCAGTAATAAGTTCGCCAAGCGAAAACTCATTGTTTATATTTTTTAATTTGTCTCGATACTCATTACTTTCGATATCAAAATCAAAACCATCAAAATTTCTAATTCTTTTACGATTTAATCTATCTCCATCATAATCAAAAATCAATCTAATCAAAATTTTGATTTTATCTGCTTCAAAATTTTTCAATGCAACGCTTATTTCTTTTATATCGTTTAATATCATCATGTACTTTGAAAAATGTTCACGTACCTCTCAAAGATATTCGATGAGGATCCACGTCTTTCTCTCGTTCCAAACCGATACTTAACGTAACGTCTTCTTCTAATGAAAATCCTTCTAACTATCTGATGCGATAAACACAATATGAAATTTTTGTAATTCAGCTAATCTTCTCAATCCCACTTCTGAGTTTTGTGAGACGGGGAGTGGCCAAGGCGAGATTAACTAATTAACAATTTTTATACAAAGCCTAATATTTAATTAACATGTATTTACAAATATAAATATATACAAGTTTGAGATATTTACAATTAATCATCTTAATAGATTGAAATTTAAAGTTCAAGTTTAAAGTTATGGGGGACAGGAGCAGTCGTCTTGCTGCTATCAAAAAGGAACGTCTTCGCGTCTTTAGGTTTCCTTCTCTTCTGCCCCGCTTACTGGGGAATCTGTTGCGCCTCTCGAGCTCCTTCTCAAGTGGGCACTTGAAATAGTGACGTCGGCTATTAAGTGGTTCACCCACCACACACACACACACACACACACATATATATATATATATATATATATATATATATATATATATATATATATATATATATATATATATATATATATATATATATATATATATTTCCAACGGCGGGCATTTGAGGGTTGAACCCTATGCCACAACAAGGCCAGAAACTGCTACTCATTTGCCGTTACCCAGCGGGCACCTGTGAACCAAGTCCCGCGTCATACCACCGCAAATCCGTTTATAGGGTGGGCCACATTCATACATCATCACGGAAGAAAGGATAGAGAAACACAGAGAAAACAGAGAAAGAAAGTAACATCCTGTCCAAACTGGGATTCGAACCTAGGACCCACAGCTCAGTAGTCAGGAGCGATAACCACTCAGTCATCGGTCGGCATATATATGTATATATATATATAGGTTTTTGGAAATTAGAGTATAAAATCACTAAAATGATGTTTTTTGATCACTTTATAATTCAGTTTTGTCAACTGGTTTGTATTTTACAATTAGAATACAGTTTAATTACTTTGGGGTAAATTTATATCCAGCGTTTTTTGTATATCTATCTCCTACCACTCTCTCATCCCTCTCTTTCTTTCTTTCTTTCTTTCTCTCTCTATATATATATGTATGTATATATTTACAGAAGGTGGTTCGTTTTTTACGAAATAAAATTTTGAAAAATCTTTTTTCTGCGAACTTTCATTTTCTGACAAATAGTTTTCTTTTTTTTTTAAATTTGTAATGATTTAAAATTTTTCAATTTTTATTTCGTTTCTTTTTTATATAATCCTGAGAATTTGACTCATATTTGAATAAAGGAGTGAAACGTGGATGTATTGTAGATTTATGGTAACAATTTTTCATTTCATCATATCAGACATTTAATGGGGAAGAACTGTGGTGCCGAAATCGACTCTTGTCCTCCCCGAACATAAGAACACAGAAGAGAGAAAACTCTTTTCTCCTTTCTGTTCAGCAAAGAAGGGCTTAGCTCCGACGTCAAAGAATCCCTTTGCTACCTAAAATTTCTTTCGAAGGTTTTTCGAACATTTAACTCACGTAGGATATGTACTGTAGAAATATAGAATAATAAAAGTATTGGCAAAAAATGAGGAATGAAAACGAAAAGAGCTTCCAGATGTCGAACTAGAAAATGATTCGGTGCCTAGACCACTTGCAAAACAAGAAGCTAAATGGGTAACATGACTAAAATACTTTTTTGAAGGAAAAATAGTGAAATGCTTTTATGCATTTATAAAAAGGGGAAAAATATATTTTTGAAAATGTAATTTATAAATAGAAAATTTTTTCTATTTTACGAACTGTTTTACTGGTCCCTACGAGTTAAAACGAGCTTCTATTTTATACAGATATATAACAGCAAATTCTCACTGTGTATAAATGATTTATGTTTTTTATTCCCAATGGCAAAAAGCAAATGCAAACACACATATGAAGTACAGAAGGAAAAGGAAAGGAAAGTCATTGCCTCAAATGATTTTCAGGATATTAGCTATAAAGTGACATACATTGAAAGAAGTGTCTCTGTTCCTTAGATCTGTCCAATTACGAAGACAGCAGCCGGATGAGGGACTCAATTCCGATACAATGAAGACGCTTTTATAGATTATCTTGAATCGCCAAAAATGAATCCGAGCGACATTAGGACATCATGATGTGGGAAGAATCATGGATCGATCGTTAACTTTCCAATAATTAAGTTAATTATATAATGAATTTTGATAACCATTTTCATACCATTAAGCTTTAATAGAATGGAATGAAGGTTCGGAAGTTCGTTCCTTCCCTTGTGAAAACACAGGCTGCTACATTTAAAAAAATGTCACATTATATAAAAATACGCTGTGGTATCATACACTCTGTATTTGAAAATCAATTTTTGTTTAATACTTCTGAAATTAGGAGATTTCCTCTGATTAGGGTGGGTTATTCGATCAAATAACTTATGGCTTGGGAATCAAAAAAAGGACTACTCTATCAAATCTATCTCGAGAAATCTACAATTATTTCAGAGTAATTCCTGGTTGATTTTTCTTTGTTGAAGTATAAAATGGGACATGAACCGGCTGTAATGATATCTTCATGAAAGGAATCTTTGGAACATACCTGCGATCACTCAGATTTTGGACATCTCGTGTCAGTGGCATCTAGACCATAATATTTCATAACATTTATAGGGCCATGGTAGTCTAGTATTTAGGGCATCGGCCTTCCGCCCAGTAGGACTGGGTTCGATTCCCAATGACACCAAAGGCCCACTGAGTACATGCGATATACGTGGTCGTTAAATCTGAATTGAAAGTGCTATGATCGTCGTTGAGCAGTTACCGTGGGTGTAATGGTCTGGAGAACATTTCCTCAACCTCCAGATCAATGTCAAAATTGAGGGATTGGATCCTCTGGTGCTGCCATCTATCGGAGACAGTCTTGGAGCAAAGTCATACTTTCATCTTCATGGTGCTCTGTTAAATGAAAGAAGCATTCTTCTGACTTAATTTCCCATATATATTGGCTAGCGAGCTTTGCTTGTTCAAGTGTCATAAATAACAATAACATAACATTTGTAGAGTCATTGTTTTTCAATAATAATTTATCTGATAAATATATATTTGCTCCACGATAGAATGGTCTTGTCTTGCAATTTTCTGAATATCATTTGGCGAGATTCTGTCTCGCATTTCGGATAAGTTGAAAGAATCATTATCCGTTATTAAGCTTCTAGTATTGGCCACCTAATTAATCCAATAAGGATTTATAGTTTTCATTGCTTTCTCGTGAGAAATCAGAACATTTTCTTAATTACGATGGATTTACTTTTCATCAATAATAGGTTGTCATCTATCGATAATCATATGATGACCTCGGAAATAAGTCTTTGTAATTGTATTCGTATTGGTTCTTGATATCTCAAAAACTTAACCTGCCATAAAAATTGATTCACAGTGAGCTATTAATGATAAGATAAGCAAAAGACGAATTAAAAATATTGCTAACATTTTAAATTCATCTTTTGCATTCCCACAGGAATCTTTATTATTTCAGAGTCAATATAACTAAATTATTATAAATGTTAACTAAATGACATTTTATGAACTGATAGAAGCCATGACATTGTATCAGCTACAATACTGACAGTTGCCATAATATTAAACTGCACATTTTAAAAAGATATGAATCAATGTACAGTTTGGAAGCACCATAAAAATTATTGTATTTTTTGATGAATCCTGTGGTAATTATCAGAGGATAATAGAGGGCTTTTAGTGTGGATCGTTATTTAAAATTAAAATAAGAACAATAATAAAAGTTTAAATCGTCTTGGCCGATTTAAATTAACCATAAAGTGGGTATTTTGTCTTGACTTTTTCCTTTTGGTTTTTCAAATTTTCAATTTTGGAAGCAATGTAACTAAAGATTTGTTAATTTGAAAATTAATTATTTAGAACAGCAGATAATTTTCATGACTGTGAAAACTTCTACGAACTAAAAAAAATTATAATTAAAAGATACTTTTTATTACTAATGAAAACCACGAATGGATTTTTTCTCATCGCCGACGCCACTCAGACATTCGATGGTGAACTTCGCCTTGTTTGCTGCCGATTGAAGAATGTGATTTGAAGGCAGGCAGCAAATTCGTAGACAAGTCGGATTTATGACGCCATCAATACGAAGTGACATTGATGAAACGTCATCTGACGTCATGATATTTTAAACCAGTGAGAACTACAATAAAGTAGTCTAATCATAATCTCAACTAGAACGAAAGGAACAACCATTTTATGATTAATTAAATTTAAATTAAATTAATTAAAATTAAATTTTTTATTGCTCTTCCATATTTTATAGGAAATTTGGAAGAAGTGAAACATCAATATTGAAACTAAGTAATTAACTTTAAATCACTTGTCAAAAATGAATGTTACATCACCTGTTTTCATGCAAGATTAAGATAGAAAAATAAATTCATTGCTGTCGCAGCTGATTTAAAATTACGATATGCTATCAACTTAATATGACAGCGTTGAAACTACATTTCATTGTGCTGTCAGCTTTAAAGTACATTATTTAATTGAAGAAGAGTCAGATTATCGAGATCAATTTAAAAAAAAATTATTTGGTGACTGCTGATGGTAACATGTTGCGATAGATTTTTGTACTATTGAAAAATATTTAAAAATAATAACCTATAAAATTATTAATATAAAATAATATTTTTCATCAACATGAAATATCTAAATCACATTCTTGGGATGTAAGTCGCGTAGTAATTATTAATGAATAAAATGAAAGCATAACTCAAAAATATATTGTCTTTCATGAATGTTATCATATTTACACATTAAAAAAATCGGAACTCATAATGCAGACGTTGTTTTAAGAAGAAAATTACAACTGGGTATTAAATGCAAGTAAAAAATATTTTTTGATTATAGTAAACTGTGAATATCTCAAAGGATTTAAAATCTGATTTTTCCTTATCCAAATTAAAAAGATTCAAAGAAACTTCATTTAAATTAAAATCCTGTCAGTGGAAATATTGATTGGCACAAACAACATCCTGTTGTACAATTTCTTCACCATCATCATTTCTGAGCATGTAATTTCAATATTTTTGAATTCATTTTGAAGAAGACTATATGATTTTTTTATTTTAAATTTCTTCATTGTTAATATATGACTCTTATAATCACTTTTCAATTAATGTTAAATTTGTTTATGGAGAAAACCAAGTAATAAATAAGTTAAATAAAAATATAAATTATTTTATAATTTTTTAACAAAATAAAATAAAAAGAACACAAAGCAACTGAAAAAGCACAAAACCTGAAAAGATTAGTGAAAAATTTAAGAGAAAGTTGTTAATAAGAATGTTATGAGGCATTTATGAATCACTTAGATTAGAAACCAAACTCTGGCACGGCAGTCCATATATGCGCCAATGGCTACAACGCCCCTAACTGTTTTTTGGATTCAGGGCCCTGGAGTGCGAAGCATATATCCCGGTTAGGTGGCCAATCTAACACTATTATTGTGGTGTCCAAATATTTAGTTCCTCCCCGATGTTTAGTTCCCAAGAATGATTGGTAATCAATTTAACCACCTACTGTTGGGTAGAAGTTCACAGTTGACCTTCTTTAGCCCGAGGATCGACCTCGGAAAAGTGCCTTGGGAGCTCGAAACGCTACCACCGAGCTTCGAATAATTAGGTTCCAATGGAAAAAATTCAGAGAAATTAAAAACGCTCAAGTTAAGAAGAAATTAATGCTACGAAGAATTGCGAAAAAATATAAAAACAAGGAAAAGATTATAAAAAAATCATCTCTACTCATCAGGGGGATACGGGACAAAAAAAGACGTTTCAAATTTACTTGTATAAGGATTCTAAAGAAAAAACAAAAATAAAGTAGTTAAACGAACTGTTCCAAACTTTTAACAAAATGAAAAAATTATTAAAAATTATATATATATATATAATTAATAGTAAATTTTTATAAAATTAATCACAAATATCAAATGGAGAATAATAATTACAGAATAATACATTGAAAATACAAAATATAGTAAACAGATGGAAAATATGTTCAATAGATAGTTTAAAATTTCAAAAAAAACATAGAATACAAGGAAAATGTGGAATGAAGTACCAACATGGCCGGTGCTAAAGTTGCTTTAGCCAGCTGCATTAGCGCTAAATGTATTGGTAAATATTAGAATTTTTTTATCTATTCTTGTATTTTTCAATTTTTATATGTATTCTTGTATCTTTCAATTTTGCCTATAATCCTAATTATGTTATATATATATATATATATATATATATATATATATATATATATATATATATATATATATATATATATACATATATATATATATATATATATATATATATATATATATATATATATATATATATATATATATATATATATATATATATATATATATAAATATTTATATATATATATATGTATATATATATATATATATATATATATATATATATATATATATATATATATATATATATATATATATATATATATATATATATATATATATATATTATATATATATATATATATATATATATATATATATATATATATAAATATTTATATATATATATATGATATATATATATATATATATATATATATATATATATATATATATATATATATATATATATATATATATATATATATATATATATATATATATATATATATATATATAAATATAAATATTTATATATGTATACATATATATATAAATATAAATATTTATATATGTATACATATATATATATATATATATATATATATATATATATATATATATATATATATTGATAGGAGCAAAGTTTATAATTACATATGCATATTTTTTTATTTTTCTAGGCAATGCAAATAATGAAGTACATACACAAGGAGTTCTTAAACAACCTCGAGAAAGTTGATTGGATGGATGAAGAGACTAGAATGCACGCCATCGAGAAGGTTTGGGCAGCTATTTGTTTTCTAAAGCGTATTTTTGAAATCCTATAACGTTGAATTCCTTTCAATGTATATTCTTTTTCCCAGGTAATTATTTTTTTTAAACAAAAAACCTTGTGTCTGTGAGTATTGAGTTTTTTATATACAATTGCGCAAAGAGTGATAAATTTTGTGTAAAGATTCATTGAAATATTCATACTCATTGTCAGCATTGGCACGGCTGTCCTTTGTGAGTCTGGGCTTTTTATGGAAGATTTTCCCACTCTCCCCTTCTCTCATCAATGGATTTTCAGTTTTTAGTTTTAAGATGGAAAGTCCCTCTCCGCGAAGTCTTTCCATTTGTTCGTAAGCCTTCCTCTTGGTCTTATATTGAATAGGATTGCATTAAAAATTCTTAATACTGTTCATTTTATGCACATTTTTACTACATGCCCTGTATATCTCGTTCTGTTTTGTATTGTGGACTTGAAAATATCATTGTTATAGATTTCAAAATTATATTTTTTTCTTCACATGTTATTGTCGGGAACAGCGCCAAAGATGGTTCACAGCACCTTTCTTTTGAAGGTCTCTAAGATTTTCTTTTTGTTAATGTCCGAGTTTCTGAAGCATAAGCCAAGACTAACTAACTAAATATTGCATACAGCAAGATCTTTGTCTTGCTTTTCGTTTAGTGAGATTTCAGCAGCGATTTCCTAAAATATTATTAGATGAAAACAAATGTCCTTTTGTAAAAAGGTAAATGGGGAATAATTTTACATTTATTACAATGAATGTATCTCAGGTTGAACGTCATCTATATTAAGGAGAATCATAAATCTATATTTTTAACCATAAAGTGGTGGGTTCTTTCATTCTAGTTGATATCATGATTATAGTTGATATCATGAAAACAGGTGATATGACATTCATTATTGACAGGTGATTTAAAGTTAATTACTCAGTTTCAATAGTGATATATCTCTTCTTTTAAGGTTTAAATAAAATATTGAAAAGTAATAACAATTTTAATTAATTTAATTGAAATTCAATTAACCATAAAATAGTTGTTCCTTTCCTTCTAGTTGAGATTATGATTAGACTACTTTATTGTAGTTCTCACTGGTTTAAAATATGCATGACGTTAAATAACATTTCATCTACGTCACATCGTATTGAGACTACGTCGTATGTCAACGAATTTGCTGCCTGGCTTCAAATCGAATTCTTCAAGAGGTAGCAAACAAGGCGAAGTTCTTCATTGAATGTCTAAGTGTCGTCAGCGATGAGAAAAAAATCCACTCATGACTTTTACCAGTAACACAAAGTTATAATTAAAAAGAGATACATTTCTGCAACTATAACTTTTTCCGTTTGTAAAAATGTAATCAAAATCATGAAAATTACCTGTTGTTCTAAATAATTAATTTTCAAATCTTTAGCGATATTTCTTCCAAAATCGCACACCTTGAAAATAGAACAAAAGAAGAAACAAAATGCAAAAGACAAGCCAAAACATCCACTTTGTGGTTAGTATAAATCGGCACAAGGACTATTAAAAAGTTTTATTTTTTTATTTTTAGGCAAAAGCCATCACACCCTACATTGGTTATCCCCCGGAGATGTTGAACGACGGTCTGGTTGTGAGATTCTACGAAAATGTGAGTAACCATAAAAACTACAAAGTAACTTGAAAGGGAGTTACTGTGCAGTAATTAGGAAGTTGCCTTAAATTTGATTCATATTTTTCCAGCTCACCATCACGAACGAAAGTTATTTTGACAACATAATGAGAGCCTGGAAATGGTCGAAAGATCAGGAGTTTTCTCAACTCAAAAAGCCAAACATAAAAGGGCTGTAAGTAAAACATTTTTGGCGACATAAAAAACAATAATAATAGGTTGGGAAAAAGAAATCCCTTATTTTTGCATGAAATTCGACTTTACTTAGCATGCTTTGATTTGGGTCTAATATACACCGTTTTGTTGTATAATTTGTTGCCATCTTAAAGGTAGCTTCATAATGCCTTTCTCATAAAAGTCTTGTTCCTTATTGGTGAAAAACTCCAATAATCGATTTTTCACAATCTTCCCTTGATCCCAACTTCTTATCACCCAGGAAATTTTGCAATAGGTGAAAAAGATGGTAATTGTTTGGTTCCAGGTTTGGACTATATGGTGGATGCATTAAAACTTCCCAACCAAGTTCTGAAAATTTCTAGTGAGTCACTTCGGACGTGTATGACCTGACATTGCCTTGATGGAACACGACACCTCTAATGTTAGCAAATTTTGAGTCTTTCTGGTCAATCACTAGCTTAAACGGTACAGCTGTTAATAGCAGAGATCTGAATTTAGAGTTTGGCCATGCGGAAGCAGCTCTTAATAACTGATTCCTTTCCAGTCCCACCAAATACACAGTAGAACCTGTCTGGCCGTTAGTCCTGGTTTGGCCACCGTTTGAACTGTTCACTGAGCTTCGACCACGATCGGTTTCGGACAATATTGTCGTATGTGACCCATTTCTCATACTCAGTCACCATCCACTTAAGAAATGGGTCCATTTTATTCCGTTTGGTCGCTTCGCAGATGGTAACTCGATCCATCATATTTTTTGGTGTTAATTGATGTAGCACCAAAGCATCTAACTTCTTTTTTAATCAAATTTTGCCAAATGGTTCAAAACTGTTTTATGGTCGGTCTTTAGCTCTTGGCCGGTGCTACAACTTCTAACATGCCGGTCAACTTTGATTATTCCTGTGATTTCATCGACATCTTCGACAACGGGCATGCCGGTGCGAGGTGCATCTTTAACATCAAAAATACCTGAACGGAATCGACAAAAGCAAAACTGCACGTAATTAACTATTACAGTCAATCACAATTTTAGCTGTCTGTCCTGCATTTTCATTTTTATCAAAGAAAAACTGTTAAGTGTAGCGAATTTTCTCTTTGTTGACTTCCATTTTAACACCCTGTAACTCACAAATAGATCAAACAAAAATCAGCATAATTTTTTTTAGTGTGAAATATCACTTTGATAACGAGCATAAATTTGAAATTGTTTGATGAATACTTTACGAGATATCGATAACTATAGCCATCTACCGAAAAAATAATGGATTTCTTTTTCCCCATCCAATTATTTTACCCTTGCTCCTAAATTACACTACTGGCCATTAAAATTGCTACACTAGGAAAAAGGCACACCACACACGTGAAATTTGCATGACAGGTAGAACTTGCTGTGATTTGCAAATGATTAGATTTTCAGCGCATTCATACAAAGCAGGCGACAGTAGCGACATCTACAATGTGTATAAAACCAGAGATTTGACAGCAGTTTTCTCATACTCAATTTCCCTTTCAACGTTGTTTTCGGCAAAGAAAGTTGTTGTAATGTCTCGTGTAAGAAGAAGAAACGCCTAGCAGCACGTGTCTGACTTTGATCGAGGAAGGATTACAGCCTACCGGGATTGCGGTTTATCGTACCGCAATATTGCTGCTGGCGTCGGTCGAGACCCCATGACTGTTAGCAGAATATGGAATCGATGGGTTCAGAACAATCATACGGAACGTAATGCAGGATCTCAGTGATCCCCCATCACTAACAGCAGAGAAGACAGACATCTTATCCGCATGGTCACAAGGGATCGTACAGCCACGTCACGAACCCGGAGTTGAGAAATGGAGTCATTTGCAAGGCAACAAGTTTCTGCTCGAACAATTCGACGATGTTTGCAGCAGCATGGTGTCTGCACGGTGACCATGGTTTCGGCTACCATTGACTCTGCGTCACAGACAGGAGCGCCTTCAATGGTGAGATCAGCGACGAACCTGGACGCGGGAATGGCATCACGTCATTTTTACAGATGGTCTGTATACAGGACCATGATACAGGTTCTGTATACAGGACCATGATACAGGTTCTGTATACAGGACCATGATGGCCGCATCTGTGTTTGGAGGCATCGTGGAGAACGCGCATTGCCAGCTTGCATTGGACATCGCCATACTGGCCCATCTGCTGGAGTGATGGTATGGGGTGCCATTGGATACACGTCTCGATCACCTCTTGTTCGCATTACCGGCACTTTGAACAGCAACCGTTACATTTCCGATGTGTTAAGGACCGTGGCTCTGCCCTATATTCGAGGCCTGCCTAATACTTTGTTTCAACAGGATAATGCACGACCGCATGTTGCCCGTACTGTTCTGAACTTCCTTGATACAGAACAGGTTCGACTGTTACCCTGGCCAGCATATTTTCCTGATCTGTCACCAAATGAGAACATGTGGTCAATGGTTGCCGAGCGATTGGCACGCCATCACTCACCATCCACTACTGTCGATGAACTGTGGCATAGTGTTGAAGCTGCATGGACTGAGATCCCCATACATGCCATACAATCTCTGTTTGACTCCATGCTAGGCGGATAAATGCTGTTATTGCAGCTAGAGGTGGCTGCTCTGGGTACTGATTTCTCAAGATCTATACATCCTAATTTCCTGTAAATCTAATCACTTGTTCTTTACACTATAATGAATGTGTCCAATAAATATCGTTCTGTTATTTGCATTCCTTCTTGGTGTAGCAATTTTAATGGCCAGTAGTGTAGTTTAAATGATACATTACTTTCTCGTTTTCCATGAAAAATATGAAATAAATGAACAGCTTTCATTTATTATTACATAGTCGATCACTTCATGATATATTCATCAATACCCATTTTATTATAAAATAAATGTCTATTAAACAGATTTCTCCTATTTTGCTGGAAATTTTTTTATTTTAACTCTCATAAAAATTATTTCTGTCATTATTTTTCAAAATAAAAATTTTTTACTGTCATAAGAAATTATTATTCACTTTAAATAAATTAATTTTTGCAATATAAAGAATAATTTATTAATAGGATCAACAGTAATTTCTTGTGTATGAAAGATAAATTCTTAATAATGAATGTGTATGATCTATTCCATTTGGAATCTATTGTATAACAACATGATGTAATTTACACATTTGATTAATTTTCAAATTATAAATATTTCTTAAATTGAATGATTAATTGATTATGTTATAATGCAAATAATGAAATATTTATAATGCCATTCAGTACATTGAGAAAAATTTTAAATTAAGTAATTTCAAAATTTTATTTAAAATTGTAATTCAAAGATTACATTTTTTAAAATTACAAACTTTAAAATAACAATAATATTAAATAGATAAATAAAGATTTTAAGTTTGATGATTAGGACTTTTATTTTAAATAGAATTAAAATATTATACGGGTGATATAATTCACACACAATTAATGAATTAAAATAAATATAAATTTCTTTCAATTAAAATTTTTAAATGCGTTTTCATATTATTAAACTTTTTTAAAATGCAAAATATTGTTGTAAAAATATTAAAAATGAAATGTGGATCATGCCATTCAACTAATTGAAGGTATCGAACAAAGCAATTTTAATTGCTGGAAATCAAATATAAAATTTAATAATAAACTGAGATTTTCTTGAATTTTTAACCTATCATTTTTTAATATCTCTTTATTTTAAATTACTAAGAAGTATTCTTGATGATTAATTTGCATTTTATTTCACGATAAATTAAATTTTCTTTGGAGTTATTCAGAGATAAGATTTTATATCACGATAAAATCGATTTACATCATAAAATATATAAGAATAAAAAAATTTGTGTTAAAGCAGAAAAATGCACAGAAATAGCTTAATTTTTATTTTATTTACATCTTTAAATAAACTCAGTGTTATGACAATCAATATATGGGCTAAGACCTACAGTGGCTATATCTCTTCCCTGATCGAGGGCTCTTAATGCGAAGCAATTGACTCCGTTAGGTTGTCATCCTAATGCTTGAATCACAGATTTTAGTTCCCAAACATGCTTGATGCTCAGTTTATTGACCCACTGGATGGATGCTTTCCAAGGCCGAGGTTCGGACTTGCGTCTTAGGACCACGAAGCCCTACCACTAAGCTAGCGGGCTTCAGTTTTGTTCTTAGGATTGTTCTCATCTTATTTACATGTTTCATTTTATTTATTATTTTTTTTATTATGTTATTTATTTATTTTGAAGAGACCAATTTATCCTTTTAAATAAGCATCATTCTCAATTAATTTATTCTGAAAGTGTTGATCCGTTGACTTAATTCAAAACGTTACTTAATCAACAGAATCTTAATGAAAATTTCCATTTTTCTAAACTTTAATGCCACATCTTGATCCTCTAACCTGTTAAGTCCTCATATGGGGAATAATTAAATTTTCTCAGGAATTGTTCGTTCAGAAGATTTTCCAGTTATTAACAGAATGAGCTTAAGGAACAGTGAAAAAAATCTCAATTTTGCCAAATGACAAGCTATTGTTATTAGATTCGTGCAAAAAATGTAGATGGAGGAATAATAAATATGAAGCTTTACGAAAATTTGCGCATAGTTTGGTTAATTTCAGGAATCACATGTGAAATTAAATCCTTTTCCCCTTAATAATTACAATCTGTCACGTTACAGAATATTATTATCAGAGTGGCGTAAGAAATGTCAGAAAATCATTGGATTTCTCGACTTTCTGTCGAGAAACAAGGGATATCACTCATTGTTTGCGCATGAATCGCACGCAAGAAGTTAAATTTTTTATTGTAAAAACTATATAAATCTCTGACGAGACAAGCCACAATTTTGAGATTCGCATAAAAAACCAAGGATAGGGGAATAGTAAATCGAATGCTTACCGAAAATATATTTGCGCATTGTTTGCTAAATTTCGTGAATCGCATGCAAAGTAAAATCTTTTTTTGCCGTGATGGTTGCAACAATTAGTCACTTGACAAGTGGCATAAAAGACAAATAAAAAAGTGAGGATAGAAAGATTGAAATTCATACAATTCGCATAAAAATTTGAAGGTGGGAAAAAGTAAATCAAAAGCTCCCATAAAAATCTTTCATTGTTGAACTTCATGAGATGCACTTGAAGTTCCATCTTTTATTATATTAATTACAAAAATGTTATAAAAATAGAAATGATGTAAGGGCTTCTCAATATTTTAAATAGGAACATAATATTTTAATTATTTTGGAATTGGCAGCTGAGTAATCAGCTTTTGGCACTCAGTTCAACTGTTTGTGGGTTCGACTCCCATCTCAGGGTTGGTGTTTGCAGTGGTTTAGAATCCATTTTTAACATGATTGGATGAGACCTTATATGTAAAAGTTATTTCAAACCGATAAACACACTAATTAATTTCTCCGACAGCGAACTAGCAACTAATTAATTAGCACTCTGGTTTTCAGTTCATCAGTTTGTGGGTTCAATTCTTATCTAAAATATACATCTTTGCGGTAATTCGGAATCGAATTTAAACTGTAGGTCTCAATCCTAACAACTCTCCCGAGCAATTAATGGGAGTAGTTCAACAAATGATTCAGACCAGAACTTCTGTGTGAACTAAAGAATAAAAAAATCTCTTAAATTTAAATATTTCAAAATAATAAAGTAAGGATTTCAAAATAATTCAATAAGGAAAAATAAAGTTCCATTTCTTCAGTAGAAATACATTTCTACTAAGATATCTAATAAATATTATGGAATATATTTGATTAAGGGTTATTATATAGATAGTACTTTTGTTACTTTTATATATTTAGAATACAATTTTGAAAATGCACTGAAATACCAAATCAACATTCATAAATCAACATAGTTATTTTATCAACCACAAAGTTCAGTAACTGCTTGTTTAAATAAGCGTTAACTGTGTTTTAATTTTTGATTTTTTTCATGGAGAAACGATAACATGAAGTTAAAATGTTTAACAAATATATTAAAATTCTTTATTTTATACTTCTATTAACTTAAAAATAGCAATATAGTTTTTGGTTATATATATATAAATTCAATTCTACAATAAATTACTTAAAAATGATTTGTATAATGATAAAAGATTAGTTGGAACTTAATTTCATTTTTATGAATCAAAATGTCAAAAAATTGATTTTTTTCATAGATGGTCAAAACATGCCAAAGTAGCTATTGTGAATGCTTTTTATAGACTATCGGAGAATTCTGTAGGTAATTATATTTTATTTCTAAATTCTTTCAAAAAGAAATACATTTTTCTGTAATTAATGAATTTTGTAATATAAGCTCTGTACAAGAATAAAAAATAAAACCTAAGCCTACTTATTCATATTTAATCCATACGATGAGACTTATTATAATTCCTTTTAATTTCAGACTGTCATTTTCTTATGCAAAGATGCCAACTAATTCCAATAGCTCAGGAAACAAAATAACGTAACTAAATTGTAAATAAAAAAAGAGTTGAAAATTTTACATGATTAAATATTTCTTAATTGGTTTTATGCGTGTAAAAGGTTTGAAATTGTTTCAAGGCTTACCTTTAGCTCCTTCGATTGCTCACATTCCGGTCAACTTCGACCATTTCTGTGTTTTTTGCGACATTTTCGAAGACGGTCCATTTGAGTGAAGTTCATCTTTAACATCTGAAATATTTGAAAAGAATTGGCTAAATCGAAATTGCACATCGTTGGCTGCTACAGTATCGAAACCGTGAACACAATAAAAAAAGAGTGACATATACAACTTTGCACTTTATTTGCATAGTTCACCATAACCCCATGATTAAAATTTTTGTTTTGTTTGTATATTATTGGTTTTCAAAATATCTCCTATCTCATTTTATTCATAATTATATACATGAATATATACAAATATGCACACATGTGTGTGATTGAATGTATTACATTATAGAGAAAATTTAAAACGTATATAAATCGCATACAAATCGCATTGGGGAGTATCAAATTTGTCTATTCTAAAGGACAACATAACAAAGACAGTGCGAAATATTCCTCCTACATACGGCTGTGGAGAACGTTGTGCACAGAATGCACGTGTTATTTCTGAGAACGGTGCTCACATGGAATGTGTTCTAATTCCTCACCGGGGAAGTTAATGGAGTAAATAAACACATTAATAATTCACCTGTACAATTGTATGTGTTAGTATTTTCCTTTTTTCAAATTTTATACATTGTAAAGCGCCACAGAATACCCAAGGGCCATTTTTGGAACAAAATTTTTTTTACGGAATCCTTTTTCCCGTGTTTTGATTAGTCTATATATCAAGTTTGGCGCCATTTCGGCTATTAGATCGCGCAACAGTGCGTTCCAAACACTGTCACTTTAAAAAAGATCACCCTGTATTTCATTATTATTAACAATAATAATATACGTCCAGTATTTTATTATTTATGTTTTCTATCCATTGCTCATATTTAAAGTTATGACTTTCTTATGAACGCAGTATAATGATAACAATTTTTAAATGGCAGATCCTTTCATTGAACATCAAGTGGAACACTAATATAGTTAGCGAAGAGTTAAAGCAAACAGAATCTGAAGCATCGCTACTTAGTTTGCTTACAAGCCTTCTTGTGTTATTGGAAATTTCAAATTTCGGTTTTTGAAAATATGAAATAAAAAGTAATTCAACAGACATCTAATAGAATCATATATGTTTGAAAATTGTTTTCTCATTTTGTTTAATAAAGTGCTAGCTTAAAATATTCCTATCTTCATTGTTATTTACAAACATAATAAACGAACAAACCTCGTTAGCGGTGCCTAAATTAATAATTTCTTCTTCTTCAGCACGACAGCCCGGGGTGGGCCGAGGCTTTCCTCAGAACAGAACATTGTGTTCTCCTGGAGGCGATAGTTCTCCAATTTGTCACTTTCAGCACTTTAAAGTCCTCCTCTACACACACAATCAGTCCATCTAAGTTTGGGTCGCCCCCTACATCTGTTTGCAATGGGCCTATAATTAAAAACTCTTAAAGTCAAATTACATTCAACAGATTTGGCCCGCAAATCTCAAGCGACATATTTTAATATAATTGACAATGTCAGCTTCCTTAAAATGTCTGTAGAGCTCGAAATTGTATCTATGCCTGAAATCTCCAATCTCAATTACAGCACCAAAAATCATTCTGAAAACTTTTCGTTCAAATATTACCATTTGATTGGACTGAGTCTGTTAGAGTCCAGGTTTCGCATCAAATATGTGAAATTAAGTCTTATGATGGTTTTGTATTGCGTGATTTTAGGAGGTTTTTAATCAGTTTCGATTTTAAGAAAGTTCCCAGTTCATATGAGCAGCGATTAGCAGCAAGAATTCTTTTTTTTTTTACTTCAGAACTTATGCCTTTATGAGAATCAACGTTTGAACCTAGATATGTAAAATTGTGAAGAATTAATAATGCCAGGTATGACATGATCGAAAAATTGATTTAAATTGTAAGTTGTACGACTTTTGTTTTAGCTTCTGAAAGGTTAAAAAATATGCATATAGGGATACTTTAGTAAAGTTAGTTTAGGAAAACTAATACTTTAGAAACATATTCGGTGATGGTCGTACATTTACAAATATCTGATTTATGTGATCACATTTTTGTACTTACGAAAAGCAACTCTAGAAATGCAACTCTTGTAAATGAATTTAATAAATTATTTATAAAATTGTGTTTTGTAAAAATAAAATCTACCTTTATGTTCTAAATTCTACTTTTTACAAAAATATGAGATCAAAAAACTCTCCTGGGATAAATGTCATGTAATTTAAGCAAATAAATTTCACCAGATTCAAAATATCAGATACTTCACAGCTAGTTTAATTTTCCATTAAAGCACTTCATTACGAAATGATGAACTTATAGCTGGCTACGTTATAAAGGAATCACAACTGGAAAAAAGAATACAAACTGAACGTATTTTACATACTTTGTTAGGAGGAAAGTAGGAAGAAAGAATATTAAATTTTTAGGAAAAAGATGTATTTGCATTTATTATGCGCATTAAATAATATTAATGAAAATGTATGATTTAAAATTTAGGAATATCAACAGTTTATACCCCCTGGAAATTCGTTTTAAGAGAAAATGTTTTTTAATGTTAATGTGATGCTATTCTTAGTCCTCCAAGATAAGATAACGAGATATGCCTTATTTTCCTGTTTGTGATAATATTCTAATGTCTCTGTTTATGGATAAGGTGAGAAAATTCTTGCTTCTCTGCATATAGATAGATAATGCGACGATAATCTAATTTTTCTGCATGTAGATGATTCATAATATATTTATTTCTCTGCATATAGATGATGTGTTAATATTCTTAGTTCTTCGCATATAGATAGTAAATTAATATTTTTATTTGTCTGCATTAAGATAATGCGATGA
>JAJQOW010002143.1:0-23678 GCA_037975125.1 Latrodectus hesperus | reverse complement strand
GCAATGCAGACTTTATATATGTATATATATATATATATATATACAGGGTGATTATAAAAAAACTTTGCCAACATCTGCACTTCTAGCATCCATTCTATTTAACCGATCAAGATGATATTTCAAATATAGTTCTTTTGAGATATGCGCTCGAGATTCTGTGAATGGCAACACAGTGGCCCTCGCGGTTACAGTTATAGTGACAGAAACTCGAAATTTTCGAATGGCAACGTCTACTTTTTACCATCGCAAAATGTTCAGCACATGCGAAAACCCTAAATAGCGTTGAAACGGTACCGATATGTCTAAAAACGGACGTGTTCTGCAAACACAAAAAAGAGTTCTGAAAACCGGCCAATAAAACACGATCTGGGCGCACGCAATAAATTTGCATGTGACACAGTCAAGAAACCAATCACAGAACGCCGGTCGCCAGATATTCAGCGTAGGAAACCTATAAAATACCAAGCGGGTATGCGAAGTCGTCATTCGGGAACTCGCACATGCCGACGATATGAGTCTTCCTAGGAAAGTTCGCGGTGAATTGATCAAACTCTATTACCAAAATGGGATGAACGCTGCGGAAGCCTTGCGTGTGTATCGCCGCAATCATCGACAACGACGCGGCCCATGTACTCTGCAAGCTCTACGTGATTTAGTGCGGAAATTCGAAGATACAGGCTGCACCTGTGACAAACAGCGCTCCGGACGGCCAACTGTTTCTGAGGACGTTGTCATGGAAGTGCACCATACAGTGACTGCAGGACACACAGAAACCGCAAGAGGCATAGCGCGCGTGTTGGATATTCCGAACTCAACGGTCCGCAAGCTCTTGCGCTCGGTACTTCACATGTTTCCCTATCGGTTCCAGCGCGTCCAGATGTTGGAGCCGGGTGACCCACAACAACGTCTGGACTTCGCAAATGCATTTTTGTTACGATATGATGCGGATAACGACTGGCCACTTCGCATACTATGGACGGACGAGGCGCATTTCACCTTAAATGGCAGCATTAACACAAAGAACTGTGTGCACTGGGGAGAGACGAATCCTCATGCTGTGGCGCCAGTACCATTATTTGACACCAAAGTGACTGCGTGGTGCGGCATTACAGCTACATTTGTTCTGGGCCCGTTCTTCTTTGAGGAAACGACCCCGACTGGCCCTGCAACATGTTCTGTAACGGGCCCTCGGTATGCAGCCATGCTGAAAAATTATGTCTTACCGGAGTTGCGTCGGCTGAATGCACTCAATGACATTGTTTGGATGCAAGATGGCGCACCTCCACATATAGCGAGGTCAGTTAAAAGGCTCCTGGATCAGCATTTTGGTGATCGCATCATCTCACGCTATTATCCTTTTCCGTGGCCTGCGCGATCCCTAGATCTGACGCCTATGGATTTCTGGTTTTGGGGCTATCTCAAATCCAGAGTTTATCTGTGCAATCCTCAAACATTGTCGGACTTAAAGGATTCTATACGGCGTGAGATTGGAAACATCCCTCGTGCCATGTTGCGTGCAGCGACATTGTCCACCGTCTCCCGCATGCAATGCGTAATTGCCTGTGATGGCACTCATGTGGAAAATGTTTGAAATTAATAAAGATTTTTTTTTCTCTATGTGTTCTCATCATTGAGCAGTGTCTTGTCTCTGTCGTATGCATTATTCCTCCGTGCGCCTTGAAGAACTGTTTGTATGTGTATAACACGTCGGTTTTCGGACATATCGGTACCGTTTCAACGCTATTTAGGATTTTCGCATGTGCTGAACATTTTGCGATGGTAAAAAGTAGGCGTTGCCATTCGAAAATTTCGAGTTTCTGTCACTATAACTGTAACCGCGAGGGCCACTGTGTTGCCATTCACAGAATCTCGAGCGCATATCTCAAAAGAACTATATTTGAAGTATCATCTTGAACGGTTAAATAGAATGAACGCTAGAAGTGCAGATGTTGGCAAAGTTTTTTTATAATCACCCTGTATATATATATATATATATATATATATATATATATATATATATATATATATATATATATTATGCAATTTAGTCTGATCTTTATAATATGAAATAAATATTATTATTTATAGTAAAAGTGAATTGGATAAGAAAAAATGTGTTATGAACAAAAATTTACCTTCCTTCCCCAACATTAATAATTTAGAATAGGATTATAAATCTGTGAGCAATTAGTTGCTTGATAATTAAAATACTGAATATTGAAAAAAAATTCACTTTTAAAATGATCTTAATTAAATTAATATTTCCAAAAGGACTAATTTAACAAAATTTAATTCATATACTCTTATTTATTAATCTAACTTGTAAACTTTACATGAGATTAGCTTTTAAACTTTACAAATGTGATAAACATACCAATCATTATTTTTAACAATACATTCAGCCACCCAACTTGTCTAGTGGTCAGTGTGCCTGACTGTGGATAAGGAGGCCCTGGGTTCGAATCCTGGTTCGAGCATGGATGTACTTTCTCTCTCAATCTATCCTGTCTTTGTCCCTTCCTTGTATGAATGAGGTGTGAATGGTTGCCTACCCAATAAACGGGTTCCTATGGCATGTGTGTACTGAAGAAGTCGGACTCCACACCAAATATGGTTCAGTTGGAAAAGTGGAGCAGTGCACCCCATATTGCCAGTCTAGCTGGCACACGACAACAACAATACATTCAATTAAGATTTCACAAAACGATTGCTTAATTTAGAAAATTGCTGAAAATTAACTCTACACTTTATGTTATTAATATACAATATAATGTTTACATAAAAAAATTAAAAATTTTAAAAGTTGTATGTATTATAAGAAGGAATAAAATTAATTGTAAGCAATCTTGAATCCTCACAGTGATAAATTATTTTTTTTGTTCACTTTATATGAAAAACCTTATTTGTAGGCAATGAATGTTACAGAAATTTAAAAGCTACAACAAAAAAGTTACATAACTATTGGCAAATTCTCTTTAAAGCAAAACTGCAATAAGAATGAACTATATGTTTCATACTAAAATTTCTCACTTATAATTGATAGAGTTAAGTTTATTTATAAATGAAGTTTGAAATTGATAGTTATTACAAGGATATAGGTATTATATAGAATTATTTAAAGCCCAGTAACTCGTTTCCATTTTATAAATAAAAAAAACTGTTCAAGCAACAAAATAGCCAGCCAATGAAAGTATAATATAAGTAGATGAGATATTAAATTTAAAAACAAATCAAGAATTTTTGATTAATGTTAAAATTATTTAATTCCATTCATTTCAGTGTCTTTTTATATGAATCAATTAAGTTATTATAAGAATCTTAAATGTTATATTGCACAAACCTGAGGGACAAATTCTAATTCTAATTCTCCATGTAAATATTGCCTTTCAAATTCAGCATTTTCACCAACATATGAAGAAATCATGCGCTTGATCTAAAACAAAAATTTCACTTTAAATTGTATTTAAGCAATAAAAAAATCAATATTATCTCTTTTACAATAATTTCCAATAATATAATTTATGTGGATTCATTGTGGCTTAGTGGTAATACAGTTTTCTTCAGAGAGAAAGATCCTATCCACTGGTGAACAAAGATGCGATAAAATTTAGCACTTCTGCAATTTAAAAGTATATTTAGATACATAGGTGTTTCCTAAGTTTCCTTCCTTGTAACACATACGACCCACTATTTATAAAAAAGTTCATCCCAGAAAAGGATTTATAAAGGGTGGATATTAAAAATTGCTTAAAAAAGTCTAAAACAATTGAGCTGTTCACAATACATGGTATCAAACTATTATCTTATTTGAAATATTTTAAAAATTAACAGAAACAAAGAATATTTTTGTGCTTATTTTCCTTGATGAATGACAAAATACTAAACATTATTATAAAAACAATTTCAAAATATTTTAGATATAAAATCATGAATAATAGAATAAATAAAATGTATTTGAAAGGAAAAGTATTGTTTTAAAAAAATAAGGCCAAGTTTGGACTGTCTGAAGTTTCCCAGTTCATCAATCAGTTGCTGTAATTTCATTTGTTATTTTTTTCATTTGTATGTAATTGTACTTAATTTTAGATAATTTATTGAAATGCTTTTCTCATCAAAACAGTTCTAGTAAAAATTTTAATATATGGATATTATAAAATAGTCACTAAGTTGTTATTAAATTAACAAAGAATTTAGGAAATTAATTGTTCATTTGTAATTTGAAATAACAAATTATATTTTCTGTACTTTTTCCTTTTTTAATTAGTTTTATGTGAATCAATAGTTTCAATTTTGATGAATTTTCATATTCTTTGATTGAATCATAAACTTATGAATTTAACAATAAAAAAGAGCTAGTTATTTACAATAATTGCAGCAAATTCACACAAAATTCTGTAGAGAAGTATCTTATGATTGACGTTAATCATTTGAATAAAATTTCCAAAATTGTTATTCATATTTCTTAGTTTAGCAAATGTTATTGTTTAAATTTGTTATTGCATTCCTAAAATAAAAGTACATATTAAATTATTTGCAGTGAATTATTTGCAATGAAGATTTAATTAATAAACTTTAAAGAAATGGGTTGTAAATCTTTGAATCATTTCACTTCACAAAAAAGATTTTAAAAAGTGGACACACATACAAAAAAATCAGACTATTTAAAAAATGGTATGGAAAATGGTAATCAGCTTCTATACCTTAATTATGTAAATTTCAAAATCTTACCAATAAAATGTAATTTAATCGATATAGTTTATAAATTAGAGCAATTAAATTATGCATTCTGTTATACAATAAGCTAATTTAAAGAGGTAGAATTACATATTAAATTATTGGTCAGTTAAGGTCCTTTAGGCATTAAGACTTTGGATTCCTTCTGTTTTGGCTTTTTTAAGATAAAAATAAGTAACATTTTTTTCATTTATTTATTTTAGATTTTCTATGATCAGGGCTTCAAACAATCATTTAATTTATCACAAGTTGGAGAGATTTTAACAAAAAATCAATTAAAATTTTATTAAAAAAATTGATATATTTTGCTACAGCTTGCTCATAAGTGACATGTTTTATATTTAATTTTATTAAAAATATATAGCTCAGCATTTTCACAATATGTTACGATATGCACATACATCATGAATTTATATAAAATTTATATTTTAACAAAAATAAAGTAAATTTCAAAAATTTAGTAAGCTACATGCACTTTTTTCCTTTTAAAATTGTAGCCTTTGAAAGCAATTGTAGATACTTAAATGGTTCCCAGTTAATAAGAACAAAAAATAATGCAGCATGAATATTATTCAAATTGAATTCATTAAAAATTAACACTCATAAAAAATAATTTTCAGAGTTCTTAAAAAATATTTTTTTAATTTAAGATTAATAACATACTTTACTTAACTTACTTAAAAATTTTATTTTTAGAATATATATTTATGATTAATGGTTGTAAAATCATAGAGCATATATCCAAATTTTTCAATTCTATATACATTTCTAAATATATAGACTAAAAAACAAACAAACATATATATATATTTAGAAAAATACAATTTCACTTGTTTCAAAGGCAGGATTAAGATGAGTGGAACTTGAAAATAAAACTAAATTCTATAAAATATTAAGATCAAAACCAGTTATAATGATGATAGCTGCTTGTTATAATGATTACTTCACATATTCACAGAAATAATGGGTGTTTAATATTATCTATGTTTAACTTTTTAATACAATTTAATAAAACAAAAACATAGAAAGACTAATCTGATACATTAAATGTTGTATGATTTTTTATACAATATTTTTACATCTATTTATAAAAATCAAAAACTACTTGAATAAAATGAGAGTTTATTAGATTATCTACAAATTTTCTTCCACAGATTTATCATGATGAACAATGATCAGTAAGAAAATTGTGAATCATAAAATTGTATTCTTTCTTTAGATAATTTACTGATATTTATGGCATATTTAATTAAAAATAATATCCAACAAAATAGTTACAATATATTACAATTTAGGCAAAAACATTGTAATATATAATTTACCATTATTATTTTCTTAACAAGCTGATGAAAAGTAACTCTTTAAGTAATTCTTTAAGTATAAGAAATATATATATATATATATATATATATATATATATATATATATATATATATATATATATATATATATATATATATATATATATCACATCTGTGTACAGAGCTACACAATTTTTCTACAAACCTGTTTCTTCTGAAGAAGCAATCCTAAGCCAAAATTATCAACACCTGCATTGTTACTGACAATAGTTAAATTACTTAGACCTTTTTTAACAAGAGCAGCAATTAGATTTTCAGGAATTCCACATAAACCAAAACCTAAATAAATTAAAATAATCAATAAAATTAGTAGAAAATATATTACAAGTTGGTATAATTTAAAAAAAAATATCTTAATCAAAATCTCTAGTTATAGATTGTATAAAAACTTTGAATTAGTAAAATACAGAGTGGTAACAGAAAATTATTAAATTTCTGAGTGCATTTCTGATTTGATTCACACCATAATATTGGCAGAAACTAAGAATACTGTAATAATCTATGTGAGAAAAAATTTCATAAATCATTCATCTGATAGCAAATAAGTAAATTAAAGTTTGAATAATTTTTAAATAAAACATAATATAAAAATGATTTTGCATATCTCTTTGATTTTCAATTATATATTAGCAATGATCACTGCCCATCAAATTTCATTTCCTTTATTTGCACTTGCAATTACATAATTTTATCATCTACAATTTTATTATGTTTTATTGAAGTTTTTAAAATAACAAATATAATAATTTGAAAAAAAAATTAATTAAATTTTTAGAAACTTAATTAAAACTCTTTTTGTTTATCAGGATTTCAATAAATAATAAACATTTTACATAATTCAAAAGAAAATAAATAGAATAAAAAAACTCAATGGCATGACAGTTCATATGGAGGCCAAAACCTATAGTGTTAATATCTATTTCTATAACCATGAATCCGAAGCATATGTCCCAGTTAGGTGGTAACCTAATGCAAAACCACCAATGTTTAGCTCTTAAGCATGCTTTTTACTCAGTTTATCAACTCACTAATGGGATGAAAAATATAATAAGATTTTTAATATATTTTAATATATGATAGTTATAACAGACATAAGGAAGTTCAACAGTAAATAATTATAATAAAATATTCAAATTTTTGATATTTGAAATCTAAAATAGCGCAAGATTACAATATTTAAAGTTTGAATTAAAGCATGATTGAGATTTTTAAAACTGTATATTGTACGAAGTAATGTAATTTAGGTTAGCAAAATAACTGTGCAATATGCAGCAGAAAATGTGAAATTGTGTATAGAATTTCTCAAATAGAATTTTATAGAATAGGCTCATAGAATTTTAACAAAATTAATTATTTATCAGATGGAAAACTTAAATAATTAAAAATATTCAAGTCAACATTTATGTTGTTGATTATTTCTTACAGTGTGCCTCTACATGTGTGTGTGGATGTATAAAATTACTTCATTAATACAATATGATAAATTCATTTGGACATTCTAAATTTATTGCATAAAGAAATAAACATATTGTCATTAAAAAATTTAACTGACAAAATATAAAATAGTACATCTTTTCAAATAATATACTAATAGTTATAAATATTTACATAAGATAAATTCTATAAAAAGGAATAATTTTTTAAAATTTTATATGAAAAATAAATGTCTGATTTTTGATAATTGTACAAAAATTTCATTTCAAAAATTACTTTGGCTAAAAAAATTTCCAATCATTGACGAGACAACTACTATATGACATATTGCAATAAAAGACTCAATAAATTACTGACATGTTATATTATCATTCATTAAAATCCAAAGAAAAGTCATTATAAAAGTTCATATTATACAACATTTGAGTTCTTTCAAGGCAAATTTAACAGTCACATTAATTTTTACAGCTTGATAAAAATTATTAAAACATAAATCTAAATTTTTTTTTGTAATTAATAGACTATGGAAAATAATCAATGAGGATAAAAAGGAAAAAATTAATACCACATTTATTAAAATTTTACTCTAATAAAAGTGGTATTTTATTAAGACAGATATTTTTAATTGGTTTAATCAGTATCCATAACATGATGGATTTGGTGACATTAAGATTTGGATTCTTTATTTACATATTGCCATTTTGAGATTCATAATTATTTTGATTATGAAATATTTCCTTATGCCGATGGTTATGGATCACATGAATTACTCCATTGGCAACATTGAATCAGATTTACTGTAGGGTTACGCTTAGTGCGTTTTCCTGGCGCCAAATTTGGCGAACATTTTTACTGGAAACTCGGCAAACTAGTATTTTGGTAACCCTTTTTGTCATTAATTTCTCAAGAATATTCACAGATTTAAATTCATTAATATAAAATTTAAACAAAACATTTTATGGATAATTTAACATATCAACTTTATTATTTTACCATTGATGTTTGAAATCTAAAAATCTGTGTTTTTTGTTAATGTTAATTTTGTAAAATTAGTTGAGCATATTGTTAGATATGAACAACGTATGAAATATTTATCACTATTTCAGCCATTTTTCTCACGCCGGTTTTTCCCGATCGGAAATTCGTCATACGGTCACCTTTGGCGACTTTATGAAAATTTCACCAAGAGTAGGCGTACGGTAAATTTTTACCGCGATATTTTTGAAAACTATGTCAAACACGTTACATATACAGGGATTTTACCTTTTAATTAATTGTTAGCCGTCTTCATGCCAAATATCATAACAAATCTGATAAATAAAAATTATTCATGAATATAGAATTTATAAACGCACAGAGCAACGCATCCTATACTTTTAAGATTTTATTCTAGGTAAATAGTTTAATAAATGCATAAAAAATAAATGAAAAACGCATTGAGCTACCTCCGACTAACAGCTTTGATTCGTTAGGTATATCATGAATAGCTTCTTCTGAATTTTGGAAAAACTGAGCTGGTCTTGAGTGGCTCAGTGAGAAAGACCTTGAAAACTGAAAATTTAAAAGTAATTTCGTAAGAATACTTTGAAAAATAAAAAAAACGATTTCTTTAGAAATATAATACCTTAAGAAAATAACATACCTTAAAGATATATGAAAAAGAGGCAGATCGATGCAAGTAATTTCTTATTCCACTCATTTTTTTCACCTATATTATTTAACGTGGAATAAACGTCAAAAATATTTATCACTCAAGATAAAGCACAAATTACATGATAACTCTGGTTTTGTTTATTTACAATAGAAACTAGAAAGTTATGAGTTTCGAGTAATTTCATAAAATATTAAACTTATGCCAACTTTTAAATTTTATTCAGTTTACAAATGCAGAATTTAAAATTAGGTACTCCGTGTTCACTGAAAAAATGCTGGAATTTAGATATTTTTTAAGACTTTATACTATACCATTAACCTAAAAGCACTTTTTTTATATCCTTTTATATAAAAATTTTTAAAAGAGTTTCTCAAAGATTTTAGAGAGTTTAGAGTTTAACATTTTCTCTGAACAAAAATTTTAATTAATATTTAATTTGGACTCAAATAAGTTAATGCAATAAATTGATTTCACTTTCATATTTGTTAAAATATCTGTTAATAATCTAGTGAAAAAGCATCAGTTTGAAAAGGTTCATTCACAATAAACATTCATGATGTCAGTATGTTCTTTCCGTAGAATTGTATTAAAATTTATAAGGTTAATTGCCGAATCAAATACTGATATTTGCATTTGTTTGATTTTATAAGATGGGTAGCAGAGTCGAATAGCACTGGAGAGTTTTTCCGAAGTCGTGTTGGCAAGGTAAACTGTAACCGTACTTGGTATGTTTTGGCGACGTTTCTTATTTAATACAAACCTAAAGAGGTAGTCTAAAAAGGGGTGTGGTGAATGGCGTTACCTAGTAGGGCGGTTGTAATAATGTAAGCAAATGAGGAAAACTCTAACAGAAATTTTATGAATCGAAAAGCAAATGAATGCAATAATGTTTAAAATCGCTTTCTATAATGATACATGTATTCAATTTTTTCTCTTTAATAAAAGAAATTAAATATTTTTGAATCATAAATTGTTAATCACAGAATAATTGTAAAATTTATCTTTCTTTTAAATTGCATAAAATGTGTATGGAATAAATTCTGTAAGCAAAATAGGCCATTTATCTAATTATTTCTAAAATTAAATTTCTAATCTTATTTTACAATTCAATTTACTTTATCTAAAACCATGTTAATAATAAATTTTTATTTTATCAATTTAATTTGCCATTTATTTGTAGCTTCAGAATTTAAATTGAGTATTTAATTTCAAATCCTTTAAAAGTGTGGAATTAACTATGTAATAAAATGAAACTTATAATTGGAATAAATGTTTAAAGATTTGTACTCATCCAAAGAATAGAAAACTATTTTTTTGATAATCACCATTCATTCATTAGAAGTGAGCAAAATTATTTCTTTATTACTCCATCTATTACACAAAAATGAAAATATATTATTAATACTCATTCCAGAAAACAATAGTTTTATGTATCTGTTTTTAATCGTATCTTTTACGCATAAGTTTACACAAAAATAAGGCAGATTTTGAAGTTCAAATTTAATCAAATATTAAAAAATTGTTAATGTCCTTACACTGGAAAAAATTTATTGTCAGATCTGATAGTCATAGTTAATAATTTAATTTTTCTTGCTTATGGTATTTATATCTTTATAGAGTATCATAAGATTAATGTAATTTTCTTAAATCTAAAAATTAAAATTTCCTTTTGAATAAGCAATGTTTTTGCCTTATTTTAAATTTTTCTTTCAAAAGAAAAATACTCATTTTAGGAAATATATATTCAAAGAGAAATTCTCAATGATATAAATTATTAAAAAGTTGCTTGTTATAAAAGCATTTACCTTCAGCTAGTAACCAAATATAATTTTTCCATTATTTTCAAAGAGTGTATAAAATATGAGCCAAATCACAAATACTAAATAAAATAAAATTATTTTTCTTTCAGTAGATATATCGTTTAAAATTTAAAAGACATTCAATTTTTCCCAAAATTATAGCTGATGATTTAACTAACTTAAAAATTAATTTTCAAGATTCATTAATGTTGTAATTTTCAATAGTTATCCTAGAAAAGAATTTAAATATTAAACAATTAAATGAATTTCAATAATATAAATATAAATTGCGATTTATTAATACATTGTAATTATTTTGCAAAAATTTAATAGTTTCAAAAATTTAATTTCAAAAATTTATAGTAAAAGAGAAAAGTATATCACGTTTGCACATTATCTGATAAAGAAGTAATGCTTCTGTAAATGTAATATACCTACAATTAAACTATATATATATATATATATATATATATATATATATATATATATATATATATATATATATATATATAAACAAATGTTACTTAAAAATATTATCCCCGAAATGTACTGGCCAAATTGCTTTTTCTTAATAAGAAACAAAGCGTCCTTAGTTAAAATATTACCTCTAGTAATTTACAAAATACCTCAAAAAATAATAAAAACTGTACTAAAAATATGCAAATGATTATGGAAAAGGAGGAAAGTTAATGAAAAGAAACTTTATTTTTCATACTTTTTGCAGTTATAAATTTAAACATTTGAAATGTCTTCTATTTTAGTTTAAAGTTATATAGTCAAGTTATATAGCCGAAGTCAAGTTACATGTCTATAAAAAATTATAATATTGATTAATCAAATAAATCTTTTCTATTCCAAATAAAGAATATAATAACTAATTAATATTGTTTCGGCTGATAAATATGTCATCAGCACTTCTCTCTGGATGTAATTATTTACTATTTAAAAAAAATCAAAATGAAATTTTTTTTAAATATTTTAATTTTCTGAAATATTATTTAACATTCTATTAATTGTTTATAAGAGATTAGATCCTTTTATTTAACAAACAATATTTTATTAAAATTTTATATTTTCTTTTGTAAATATAAAATGTTAACTTTTAATTGTATTTTAACAACAATAGCATGATTAGATATAGCTCTCAAAAGAAAGGGGAAATAGCATGATGAGATATAGCTCTCAAAAGAAAGGGGAAATTTTATAAAATTAAAATATCATTAATGAAAAATTCTTAAAATTAAATTACAAATAAAAGAATTGCGTTAGATGTCCTTAAAATTTGCATCCTTACTAATCAATAAGAAACAGATATAACACCCTGTATAACACCCCCATTAGCTCTTGTCAAGAATACAAACGCCTCTAATTATTGATGGGACGTATTTCCGGCTTTACACTAGACCATCTCAAAATAATTTCATTGTAATGACTTACAGCGGGGAAGTCCATCAATCGTTGTCAGCTGAAGAAACCAACATGTGTTAGTGGTTTGCTTTGTGAATGTCCGGCTAGAAAATTTCTACAAGTCCCTGTTATAATTTTTTGCAACACTAAATATGAATTTTCTTTATTTAGAAAATATTATCCGGAAATTTATTACTAAGCAGTTTTTGTATTTAAATTCTAAAGTAAATATATATATATATATATATATATATATATATATATATATATATATATATATATATATATATATATATATATATATATATATAATTTTCTTCTGATATAAAAAAATAAAAAATATTAGATTGGATCAAATGATTTTAATCATTGCTCTAAAGTAGTTAAATGCATCATATCTTTCAAACAAAAAAATCAGAAAAACCTTTAAATATCTGTAGTAACTAGTTAATTCTTTGTTTAATTGATAATTAGCTTTAATCCGTGCTACATCAATATTATATTTCTAAAATCATCAAATAATTTTCAAAATCATTAAAAGAAGTGGTTTGAATGCTTTAATACTTACAAACTGAAGAATTTTAACAAAATTGTATATTTTTAATAATTAGAAAAAATAATAAACTAACTTAATTGCCTAACAATAGCTTTTAGGGGAAATAGTAAGCTACTGACTTCAGTTTAAATATTGGGAAAAAATGTTGATTGTAAGTTTTTCATGTTCCGAATGATTTCTGTTTCTATAATTTTGTAAAAAATATCGTTCCTTACTGGAATCTATGTTGTTATTATATTTATTTTAGTATTTCTTGAATTGTTATGCCTAAATATTAAAATAAATATATCTCACGCATGAAAATTGTTTTTAGAAGGAGAATAAAAGCAAAAATAAAAATGGGGAAATCTTAACGCTACTATTTAGAATAATAATTTAGTTATTAAATATTTTATATAAAACTGTTAATATCACACATTTTTTCACATATATTCAAATTTATTCTACATTAAATATTTTTCCCTTCACCAAACTATATCTACCTTGATATGCAAAAGATCAGAAGTAGTAAATTTCGAGAAGGATTGTTTAAAAAAATAATTTTGTAAAATAATGTTTTAACTTCCTTCTTCATTTGATAGTTATAAAATATAAATATTTTGCTTCACTTGATTGCATCAAATGTTTTTTTAAATGGTTTTGATTAAAGTACTAAATATTCATAAAATACATTTTTGTGAGCATAAATTCACTAATCGGAAATAAATACTCTACCTAGTTTCGACAACATTAATTTTGCTTTAATGTTAACCTATTAAAAACAAGTATCTTAATTTATTATCTTACCGCAACTATAAAATTTATTTCTTATATTAAAGATACTTTATTCAAACTCAAATTTTTTAGCTTAATATCAGAATTTACTCATTGAAATTTTATTTCTAAAACACACGAAAGGATTGATCATACCATAGTGTTTATTTGTAATATTCTATTTCAGCAATGTAAAGTATAACCTTTAGTATTGCTGTTATTTATTGAAGTGCTTGAAAATAAAAAAGTAATATTTAAAATATAGTTCTTAAATCATTAAGTGAAAATATTTCTTTTACTGATGAAGGAAATTTAATATTTTCCGGAATTTGTAAGAAGCATAAACTTTTAATCAATGATTATATTTAGGGAATATTAGTTTAAAATATCCTAAAACTTACATAAACATTTATTAAAATAATTTTGAACCTCACAGTTAAGAAATTAAATAATTTATCTTGTTCTCTGCTGTTTTCCTTATACAAAAGAACGTTTATTATTACGAAATACAAACACTTTTTATATATTTAAATTTGATCATTAATTTATGGTAACATCATTTTATTATGTTTCTGAAACAGATGTGCATTTTGTAAACATCTGTTGGAACAAGTGGTTACTAAGTGGCGAAAATTCTATACATTATAGAAAATTAATATTGTTTTAAAACTTTATTTTTTAAATTTGAATATTTGATTCCAATCAAAAATTATTAACCAAATATTACGATATAGAATTAAAATTAATTTCATCGTGTTAAGATTTACGTTTTTGATTATTTTATATCTCTCGATATATTTTCATGTTTTTAGTTAGTTCTTATAGATAAATGTAATAAATAAACCTTGAAAGTATAATTATAACATTAATTTGCAAATATTTACATTTAAAACATTTGTGTCTTCAGTAAAAGTATGCATCATGCTAATACCTAAGCTTTGTTTCCATTTTCAGATAAATATAATCTTGTCACAAGATATATATTCATCAGAAAAGGTAAACGAAGCTCAGGTATTAGCATGATAATGACATAAATATAATTTTTCTATGAAAATAATTTCATTATGAAGAAAAATTTAAAAATATTAATTACAGTTGTGAATGTTAAAATTTTATTTAAAGTTTTATGATTCGTTTTAAAATCAAGTTTGATCGAATTAAATTAATTTTACAAAGTTATTTTTTAACGTTCAACAAAAATTCATGTAACCTATATTATTTTATTTACCTAAAAACATATCTTTTAAAACTAAGATTTTCCATTTTTTGTCGATCATTTATAAAATTATACAAGTATTTAAAATGATAATTCTACGAGCAAGCTATTCAATTTTTATATTAAAATTAGATTTAATGTAAAATTAATTAAAAACCTAGAAATCACAAGGATTAAATATTCTTAAGTAATATGGTTTTGTTAAAAACGATGAACTTGGTTCGAAAATTTTGACTTTTAAAAATCTTGATTTTTGGAACAAAAAAAAATATATATCGAATTTCGTTTTCTGTCTAGCTCGTATTCTTTACATTTACTTATTTAAAACCTATTTTTAATTATTACAATTTATAACAAAAACCTGTTTTAGCTTAAGAGAAATCATTCTGGAGGAATATAATGAAATCGGGCATAATTATTGTAAAAAATAATGTTCGATTTATGCCGATTCTGCACTGTAAAAAATTAAAAAGATCTTAATGTATAAATTATTAAATCAAAAAGAAAATATGCCATTGCGTAAAACAATATGAAAAAACAAAAACAAACTCTTTTGAATAAAAAAAATATTTTAAAATCGTAAGAATGTCCTATTAAAAATTAAAAATAAGTAGACATTCATCATTGGTAAAGTAAACGACTGAGAAAATATCGCATAATCATGAGATAAGAATGTTAAAACTCTTGTCTAGTATGAATACCTGTATTGATTTGTTTGTCCTTAAACGATCTTTTTTACACTAGGTCTAATTAGATCGGGAACAACAATTAAAAGTCTAATTCCCAATAAGAATTTTACTCAATAGAAAACTTAAATACTGAGTGTATCAGTTTTTGAAAAATAAAAAATATTACAAATTTACATGTTTTGGCTGAGAATATTTATGATTTTATTATAAAAAATATATAAGTATATAATTCAATGCTCCAAAGAAATTAAATCTTAAACTCCATTGAAGCTTTTAACTTGCATAATCTAGTATGGTGAAGATGTTATTAAAATTATGAGTGTACAGACAATTTTTACTATTTCAACGTCAATTGTTAGCTGTGAACGTTCGTTCAGTAAATTAAAATTAATTCTGACATATACGATCAACCATGGGACAAAATAATTGGAGTGACTTAGCATTTTTAAGCAGCGAATTTGAAAAACTTGAAGTGATCAACACTGATGAAGTAATTAATCAAATTCATCATTAATGGCAAATGAAATGTATGCATAACTAATTAATTTATCCTAACTAACTGTTATTTATAAATACATTTAATCTATATATATTATATATTAACATCATTCACTGCTGTAAAATATACATTTTTGAAAATAATTATATTAATATGTAAAATTAATAATTATTTTAAATTATTTATAAATTATAGCAAGTTTTATTATTCTCTTGTTACATTTCTGAATCCAATTCTAGAGTTCTGATTATTTTTTATTCGATTTTTGTTGTTTCAAATTAAAAAGCATAACCTAAATCTACAGAACTATTTACAACTTGAATAATTATATTAAAGAAAGTGCTTTTATTATTTGCATTATAATATCTTTATGAGTTTATATTATATTACTATTTATTGTGGGAGAGCACCAAAATAGATATCCTTCAAATTCTCATGAACTGGGTAAAACGCAAACAGCATCTGTGTCTCGATAGATCATTTTATAATTGCTTACTTTATTGACAGGAGATATTCTGGTTCATGGAAAAGTGTTATCTCCCCTAGTTTGTTGATCGATTTTAAATTATTACCAGATGTGGGAAAAGCAGTTTAACTTCCTGTGGTATTTGTACTCAAAATTTCTCAAGGAAGGCTGGTTGCCACTTTGGTTGCCAATTTTTCTTTTTTATGTTTATTCAATATCATGCAAAGAACTCTCGTTGGGAGCACTTTAACCTAAGCAAAATATTTTCTCAATCTTTTGTGTTTAAATAACCTTATGTTTTGAAATCATTATGTTAATCTCAACTAAAGTTAGGTGTAGAAAAATTTCTTAGCAACAGAAGGTACATGGCCATTTAGGCTAGGAACCTAACAAACACTAGATACACTTCTTCTTGCCACTTTGGATGACCGAGTTCCAGTGCTCCAGGCGCTCACCACCAATTTATTTGCTTTGACTGCCAATGGGGTGTAATTATTAGTCACAGGGAAAGATTTTAATGAGGATATAACAATTATTTCCATTTACCTATCATTTGGTTAATCGTCGAGCCATGTATTTTCATCTGGTATGGCCAAGCCGCGTGACATCACACTCATTCATATTCTTTATAAATAAAAATAAATAGGGACTATTTACAAGGTCAGATATCTTGCATGCATATTCTTGAATAATCCATACATTTAGTAGAGTTTATTTGCGGAAAATATTTCTAGATTATTTTAATTATAAAGTATACACAAACAGTAAATATTATTTCATAAATTGATATAAGTAAAAATTTCTTTTTTTTCCATACACTTGTTCCCACTATTTCTAGATTAGATTAGTAATATAAATACTTATACACACATTTTTAACAATATTTACAGTAATGGTCAGTAACGCTCTGCACATACATTTAGATGCAAGTAGTAATGAATGTGAATTAACTTAAAGAGATTTGCAAGAAAGAGTGATAATGCCTGAATTCTGACTCAGTTTGCTGAGTTTTCAGATCAAAATTTCTCAAGAAAGTGTGGGAAAATCTCTTGTCAAAATTAATTCTTTATGCACAAGAATAAACCTACAAATTGCACGGATGTTAGTAATAAGAGTTGAAGACAAATATCCATAATTATTGATAATAGTTTTTTATAAATTGATTTTTAGTTGTTACAACCCTTTAGTTTCTTTTGCATATTTGTAATTACTTATATAATCTTATGAACTTGCAAAACAAACTGTATAAATGAAATAATTAAAAATCAGTTAAATAAATATATACTTATGTGTCGAGATTTATGTGATCTGGGCAAAAAAATTGGAGATTAAATTATAAGCTCAGCAAATGTTACAAAATAAGTGGTTTTATTGCATTAACAAGAGTTAATATCTTATATTTGAATGATTTGGAGTTTGAATAATGAGAAATGCTGAATATGCTATTGCAAAAAATTAGTGATTAGTAACTTCAACATACAAATATACACAATAAATATATTTAATTCACAGGTTTAATTCAAAAAAATTTATTCCTTTATTACACATATTTAATTTTGGTAAGTAGGAGAATACATATGTAAATTATAGTATTTAATGATACTTATGTAATATGTTATATACTTTCATAAAAGATATAAAGTATAAATATGCTAATTTTTATTCATGTAATTTATGATTATCAGATATATTATGGCAAAAACAATTTTAAATTTAATTGCTGAAAAAATAGGGAAAATCATCAATAAGTACTTAAACTACCATGCCAGCTTCAATTTAAATTATCTAATTTCTCTTTTCATTGCTTTTAAAAGCACATGATGAGTTTTGATGGAATAATTTTATTTATAGAAGATAAGTAATACTATTGGTTATGTTACATTTAACTTTTTCATTTAAAGGTCCAAGTACTAATATTGAAATGTCATAACCACTGGTACCAAATGCATTAATAAAATCATTGTTTCAAAAACATGAGTTACACCAACAAGAAAAGTATTTATTTAAGTTCTTTACATCATGTACGCTTGGATGTAAGATATGATAGATTGTTGTCTATGTTTTTGTTGTATCATATTTATAGTTACTTATTGTGTTATGTTATTTACAAATATAAAAATCAAAAACTCTTTTATTTTCAGTTATTTTTACTAACAATAAATGTTTTTGATTTTTATATTTGTAAATGAACGTCTATTAATGCCGATGAAATACTTTTAATATTTGAAGAGAAAAATTGCAAAGAATTATTTTTTGAATCATTTTCCATTATATAATAAGACAATCGCTTTATAAAATTATCAGAAAACTCCTAATATATTTATGAACGAAATACCTTAGAACAAGAAAAACGCTGCTAAATATACTACGTTCACTCACATGTCATAATGATGTTTATTTCTCCACCTTATATTTCACCCAATCACATTTTCCCCGGGCAACGATAGCTCCGCCTACAGCTCATCGTAGCTGGGTTACCATGCTGTAACTGTAATCGCTTAGATTTGGCGAAGAAGGCGATGAAATGTGTCATTTGGCGGAGGCAACACGAGTACCCGTATATCCCCTAGCACTGATCGAGAGAAACAGGCAGAATTATTCTCATTATTCAAAGCATGATTTCATTAATTCTTGAAAAAAGGAATTCTTTGAGACTTTCACAATGGCATAGCTAATGAACATAACTGACTCATTTTTCCACGGTATCACTAATTACAGGTCCATATTGACGAATATTCGGTATCAATATGTCATTTTTTGAACTTTTGTGGATTGAGAATTCCATTCGGGAGCACAAACCAGTCTAGATACTGACATATAAGAACTTTCCATTATTAAGCTTTTTCGAGTTTGTTAGACGAAAGATCAAATGTTTATTTTTAAGCATATGCATAAATACGTTTGAAGTGTTCTGTAATGCAAGCTATTATCCACTAGTAAATATATCTCTAAGCATATTTAGATTACTAATGAAATTTAAATGCTTTTTTCATCGGTGGAGGGGGAACAGGGATCTATTGGAAAAGTATCCGATCTGGGATCGGTTCTTTGTTACTGTGAGTTGCACTGATAGCTCCCTCTCTCTCTAGAAAAATCTCTAGAAAAAGAGAATTTGTCAGTACTTTGATCTACTTTTAATAGTTCTTTGAGAGGCAGAATCCCCATTTAGAAATCAATTTCACAATTTTATTATTACAGAATGCATTTGAATAATTTATGAGTAGATTATGACTTGAAAGAAAATAATTTTGCTGACATGTGCACCTAATTTGTCATATATTGTATTTTTTTAATAAATAAAGCTATAAATATTAAAAAAAGAGTTTGTAACTATTAATAAATATTTAGCATTTCGCCTTTGAAACACGAAGAACTTTTTAAATATCGAGAATTTTAAAATTGAAAATACTTTTGTCATTGAAATATGGTTATTTGACTTTGTATTAATATAACAATAAGTAATCAAATTAAATATTTATAGTAAGTCAATATTAACTTGTGTTTTGATTTAAATAAGCCATCCTTATAATAATCAACTGTCTTTCAAAATATTAAAAATTACGTATTCAACTTTCATAGTATATCATAGAATTAAAACATCTAATAGATATGATGAAAGCTGAAGAATAATATCATGTTATTTTTGGTTGAATTTTCACATTGCATAATCAAAGGAGCATTAATTTCTTTCAACAGGATGATGTTTGGCTGAAACTCAAAGATCACTTAAGAAAGATTTATAATCCTGTTATCTATAGAAACTACTATTTTACGAGCAATGTTATTTTTTTCCGATATTCAAATAATATTCTGATTTTTCAAATAATTCTTCTAATCATTTTTTTTCTGATAATTCAAGCTCTGTGCTTCTTATTCTATTTACCATGATTGTGAAATACCATGAAAAGATGTATTTCAATTTTAAATAATAAATATTTTAATGTTGGCAAAATATCGCAGCATGGATTAAAAATAATACCAATCGACAAATACAGGCTATTTTAAAATTTGCATTTTCATAAGATCGTAAAATTTCTTTTTTCGCTTTATATATATATTTGAAATTTTTTATTTCCTTGAATTTATTTTCAGTGAGACAGATTGACATATTATTTAACTAGGAGCATATATTAAGTATGAGTTTGATTTTTGCTGCACAATTATGGTTTAGTAATATGAAGTGATGTGTATAAAGGAACTTTTTATGCCTTTATTAATCCATTTATTAAAAAAGTTTTCATTCTTTAATTAGTGAGAAAATTTAAAAAAAAATTGCAAGTGATTAACATCATCTGTTAAAAGTTCTAATTTTTATTGTTTGTCAAAATTTAAATGGAAGTATATTGTTTTTGTAAATTTTCAATGTATATTAAAATACTATTTTAAAATTGCTATTATAATTAAACTCTATTTAAAATACTGTTTATTACTATTATTTCTGTATTTAACTTACTAAATGAATAGAGAAATAATATTTTTGAGGCAGCATAAGCAGAAGTGAAATCAGTTACATAGCTTGTAAATAAAATTTATGAGTTAAACCCTTATTACATTTTAAACTGTCTAATCTTTTGCTCTACTTTTAATATTAAGGTTTATTTTTTACTTATTTATTTTTGAAAATATGATTGGATCTTATTTGTATCCAATTTTCAACTGGAGTATACCTATCTTTGGAAACTATTTGTTAAATAATCATAGCCTCCCATTCTGCTCTTTATTTATGAAATTTTTGTTGTGTACAGTATCGTTACCCCCTCCCATTTTACAATGCTTCTTGTATTTTAAATTATTAAACAAATTTCTTTTTAAGAAAAATAGCACAATATTTTGGTTACAGAATAGAACATTTTTAATATCATTAAAATATTTTACGTCAAAATGTCATTAGATGCTGTTTTAATTTTAATAATTTATGAATTATTGCTTGATTGGTTTTGTAAATGAATCACAATAATATAATAAGCAAAATACAAGCTGCTAAAGGAGTATGATTGTCACTGACCATCAAGGCCAAAAACAGCCAAATCTCAAGGTTATTTTTGTTGCCAAAATACTCACCAAATATAGGTCGACATTAGCAGTAAAACTTAATTATATTACAAACATCAATAGTTAAAAATTCTGGATAATTTTTAATTATTGATATTTGTAAATATTTGCAATTTTAAATTTTTATTTTTAACGGCAACTTTAAAAATTAATTTTATGATATTCAATATTATGATTTATTACACACTTCAATCTAGATTAAATCAAAATTTAAATATAAAGATAAAAAATTTACTTATTTAATTTTAGACAATATATTGAAATTTTCATTGTCAGTTTAGAATTGTATTTAAATGTCTATTTTCATTTATAAAACTACTGAATTCTATTTCATTAAAATATTATAATGATTATATAGAATATTATAATGATAATCAAATCTTCTGTTAAATTTTCTTATAATTCTGTTGTTATATGTAAATGAATGTGTTGTATATTAAAATATGTATGCAAAAATTCTTACTGTGATTTTATCTGAAAATGGTTATCACCACTCTTAAGGACCTCTACTCACCCTTGCAGAATATTCTTTATGGTGTTCAAGCTTGAAATATAATGAAACTTGTCATCCTGACTTTGGGTACTATTTATCACATTTTTTATAGTCAAGACAGGATTATCTAAAGAGCCTTCCAAATTTTTGTATATTATTGCAATTTCTATTGCTATAAAATGATGCATTTAGTTCATAATCATTAATTCAGTATTTTTGCATTATAATAACTTATAAATTTTATCTAAATTATATTTATTTTTTAAGTAAATAATCATTGAATAGTATCTTAACTAAAATCAATCATTTTCCCTTTTCTAGTCATTAGCTATTTTCAAATTTAATTGATCAACTAGATTTCAAATTTAGGATATCTACTTGGAAAATCTTTTCATTGTTTTTATAATTATAAAATTTGTGGCATGTTTTCTTAAATTTCTATTAATTTCTCTTTTTTACTCGACTGTTGTTTAAAATGAGCTAATTTACCTTCATTGGGATTTTTGACCAAATTCTGAAACATGAGTTAATTTCAGAGCTTGGCAGTAAAAGAATCCCCATGTGTAATTCCTTTAATTGTAATATTCACTCTTACCTTACAAAGCTGAGCTGGTAACCAAATGGTTAGGGCTCTTGCCTTCAGTTCAACAGTTTGTAAGGTTTGATTGTCACTATGGGTGGAGTTGTTTGTAGTAATTTAGATTCTTTTGTAAACAATCTGTAGGTCCTATTTTTAATTAGTTCTCATTTACAAAAAATGACTGAGTGAAAAATTATGACAACTTATATTTTTCATGTGTTAATAGAGTGCTATTTTTAATGTCTGCTATTAGATTTTGTGAAGGAAAATATATTAATATAAATTATTTAGGTTTAGTTGCAGTTTTGTTTAGCCAAATGAATCAACCTCACAGCATATATCGTTCTGACTATGGTCCACATCCTTGGTTTGAAAACAACTTTATGTCAGATGCTACTCAATTTTGCTCATCTGAAAATGTTGATGAATGCCTTAAATACATATCTCAAGTAAGTGTTTGTGATATATATGGTTATTTATCTTATACAATCATTTTTATAAAATTTCGGTAAAAGTTAACAGATCCTGTACAGGATTGGCGCGATTTAAAATTTTGCGCCAAGTGCTCTACAGTTCTGTCGCCATTCTAAATTACGTCACTACGCGCGATAGCTGTCCACCAATAACGATCGCCTTCGAACTTCAGCTTTGAAATCGCGCGTTTTTCGGAATTCCAAAGATTCAATTTTGAATATTTCACTATATTTAAGTACTATAGAAGTTTTAAAATTCTAATAAATAGAAACAAAAATTTTAAAACTCTAATTTTAATGTAACATGCAATTGCGCTCACCAAAAAAAATGAATGTATTGCTACATACTACAGTGACAATTGATAATAAAGCTAAATTTCTAACGTTAACAAATTTCATTTTTTATTTAAATTCAACTTTTAATATTCCAAGTAGTGGCACCCACCTTAAAAAAAACATCTGTAACAACCAATCGCCAGAGAAGCTGAGTGACGTCACCCATGTGACTGCTT
>JAJQOW010002142.1:0-23688 GCA_037975125.1 Latrodectus hesperus | reverse complement strand
CTCTTAAATATGAAGATAAAAGTTTTATAACAATTTTTATTATAGTAAAGTAATCACAAAAAAGAGAAATAATAAGTCAAAATTGTGTTATTTTGATTTTTTATCTCTCTTTTTTGTTATTTTTTTCATATTATAAATTTGTAATTTTGACTTATTATATCTCTAGTTAAAAATTTATAATTATGACATTCAAATGACAAATTTCTCATTATCTTAAAAAATAAAAAAGGAAACTTAACTTTTAATTATCATTAAAAATGTCAGTATTTTCAAAATTGCTTACCATAATCATTATTCTTATAATGGGTACCCAAAAGTGGATAACTTAGTAGAGGAAAACTACTGGACGGTATTTTACATCATATATCGAAGAAAATCTTCTGATTAGCTTTTTTTAAATACTTAGCCATATTTATGTATTGTAAGGGGGGGGACATTCAGAGATCTCCATAACACTGACTCCAACAGGCACACATGAAGAGAACCGAGAACAGCGACGGTCTTCCATTTTTCATTAATTTGGGATTCCACAAGATGTGATCATATCGCTTGACTAAAAGAACTATAACCCACTGCTACGCAAGTACCGACAATGTTCACACAAATATCTTTAGAAAAAGGATGATAATAATTAGAAGACAGTTCACACGGAATAAATAAAAAAGCTTATTATTTCTTTTTAAATATATTAAAAGTATTGTCGTATAAATTCAAAGGATTTTAAGTAATATGAATGGAGAATTCTCATTTCATTGATTTTAAATATCTTGATTCTATTTTTTAATATTTAAATACTTTTCCTTAGATTAACTTATTTAAATATTTTATTTTAAATATATTATTTTTTATTGTCTCTACATTTAAACTTTTTGTTTTTTAAAATTTTAATTAAATGTACAACCAATTGGCAGATTTTGAATTTAGCAAATTAAATTGTTAATTTTATCAACATAATTTTTGTAAATAAATACTCTATATTTGAATGTTTAATATGCAACTAGGTAATAATGATGCATTCCTTTTCTGTTGTTGTTATAATTTAGAACGTATTTAGTTAATATTGAGTATATATATATACATATATATATATATATATATATATATATATATATATATATATATATATATATATATATATATATATATATATATATATATATATATATATATATATATATATATATATATATATATATATATATATATATATATATATATATATATATATTAAAGTCAAATAAGGGTAATATATTTTTACGAAATTTTAAAAAAGGAATTTAGATCAATAGAAAAAGTAAATGTTTTTCAGAAATAGTTTCACAATCTAAAAAAAGGAAAAGAAGCTAAGAAAAAGTTTGAAAGCTGAAAAACATTTTATAATGATTCCTTAAATTTAAATAATTCTTATTATTTTAGGACTATATTTCTCTATTTCTCTCAGTTTTTTAATAACAATTCTTATATATATATATATATATATATATATATATATATATATATATATATATATATATATATATATATATATATATATATATATATATATATATATATATAATATATATATATATATATATATATATATATATATATATATATATATATATATATATATATATATATATATATATATATATATATATATATATATATATATATATATATATATATATATATATATATATATATATATATATATATATATATATATATATATATATATATATATATATATATATATATATATATATACAGTTAAAAAGAAACCTAAAGAATACAACTTAATTACTTCGTTAAATTCGATGATTTCATTTTGTGAAAGGAAAAAAAACAATAAAGTTTGGTAAATAAAAATTGATCCAAAACATTTTTTAAGAACATAAGTGAAATGTCCCTTTTGTCAGAATATAACTAAACAACATTTTTCTCACAACCAAGGTATTAAAAGCCTACGTTAGTTGTGAGAAAGGTAACCTTTGTCATGTATGTAAGAATAAATAAACAAAGTATTTTCTTTCATTAAAACTGCTTTGCGTAAGTACTTTGATGTTAAGATTATTATTTTTAAAATAATCTCATAATAAAAGCAAATGTTTTTACTAAAATAAAAACTATTTATCAAAATTAAAAACTATTAATTTAAGAAAAAACCGACTAGATCCTTAAAAATTATAATACAATGAAAGATAAATATATTCAGGTAAAACGGGAATGCAACTGCTTCCGATACAATAAAAGTATGCGTACTTTTTATTCAAATTTATACGTACATTTTTTGATATTTTTTAATATCATAATATCATGCTAACTTCTTATGTTCATAATTGACAAATAATTAAACAAAATTAATTTAGAATAAATAATATTTATATTAAGAATAGTAATATGACTAGCTGAATTTTTCAATTTTTGAACTCGAAAAATAATCATTTAATTTCTGAAATGAGAATAACTTTTTAGGCTTACCTAATTACTGTAAAAGTAACATAATTAAAAAGTAAAATCAATGCTGGTTCTAGAAAATAAGTAACTGTAGTAAATATTTTGTAATCGATAAAATCAAAATGACTATTCATCTTTTGCAAAATTTCTACTTTGGGAAAGATATAAAGATATTTAAAATATCCGATTTTTATCTACAAAATCAGTGATCAAAGTGAAGTGATTTTGAAATTAAGATATTAGAGAGAGAGGGTGTAAAATCATTTCAAGTTTAGTATGCTAAAAGGTTGCTAAAATGCTTGAAATTTTATTGATCTGATGTCGTATTTTATTAAAATATTTCAAAACAATCTAAACTTATTAATGCTAAAATAATAGTTTTTCAACAACATTAGTTTTCTGAACAGAAAAATAAATTTTACTTTGATTTATACGTACAGATTTTATTGAATACACTTATGTTGTTTATTAATAACTTAAATGCTTTCCATAGTTTAATTTTCTATATTTAAAGCCATGTTAAAATATTATTGCTACAAACAGAATACGATGAGCCTTTTCATTTTTACAATTTTAAATTTTACAGTTTGAAAAGAGTTTCAAATAATATTAGGTATTATTTAAGAGTTGCCATATTTGATAAAGCGAAATGATTTTACACAATTTATATATACACGAGGGAATACTCATACCCGATTCATAAATATTATTCAAAACTTTTCTTGACAATATTTTCACATAGCATTGCTTGGAACTATAACACATTTATGGCAGTAAAGTTGAAAAATATCTGAAAAAAAATTAAGAACTTGTTAACGACTTAAAAATGTTTAACTCAGTTCCTTCTAAAAAGGAAAATACATGTTTTAATCTGATTTTACTGAATTTCATAAAAAAAACAAACAAATTAAATGTACAATCTCATTTTTTACTTTCCCACATTGATTTGATTGCAGTTTAAAATTTTTCATAATCACTGTATATATGTATATATATATATATATATATATATATATATATATATATATATATATATATATATATATATATATATATATATATATATATATTCCAATGGCGGGCACATGTGAACCAAGTCATGGAGGCGAGTAGCGTTACCCGTGCCATACCACCACAAACCCGTTTATATTGCGGGCCACATTCATACAACAACACAGAAGAAAGGACAGAGAGAACAGAGAAGGAAAGAGACACCCATGCCCGAACCGAGATTCGAACCCGGGGCCAACAGCTCAGGAGTCAGGAACGCTAACCACTCAGCCAATCGATCGGCATGTATATATATGTGTGTGTATGTATGTATATGTATATTTTTGGTCAAAATTGCATTTACAAACATGTTTAGTTGCAAATTGCATCTACTTTCAGTTTAAAATATTTATAATATAATATAGGAAACGATACGAATATATTGACAATGTAATCCAGCACACAATCATTTTTGAAAAATACTAAATTGATAATGTAAAGTGGATAATTTCCGTAACTACTTCTTTTTTATGCGTAATTCTTCTTTTCAAAGAAAACAAATTTTCAAGATACGTAGATTCATATGTTTCAATTAAAATGAGTACACAGAAACATTTTGAAGATAAACTGCTATGGAAAATCATTGGTAAGTTAATATGTGATCAGTTACAAGAGAAAAATACATCGGCTAGAATTCGCATATATTGTTTTCCAGATTTTTGAAAAAGTTTTATTTAGAGGGCAAAATTACTTGGATGATTAAACAAGGTCACACCAGAGTCATTACACTCAAAGAATCCAGGGCTAGGTACTAGGAAGCATGCTGTTGCAACAACAACCTGGAAGATACGCTATTTGATTTAAATGCACTATACCGCTGAAACACAAGTGATGGGTAACTGTTTGAAGATATTTGTACAGCCTGTGGAAAAATAATACTGAAGTAAATCATGTGTAAGTGGATTGCTGAAAACGACCTTTAAGCCTTGGAAGAAGTAGTGTGTAGTCTTGCCACACAATTTCACAGAAGAGTCTGTTTATCTTGGAACCATGAATACAATTTTTGGCTTGATCAAAATCGACTCATTAAAATAAATTCTATTCAATTATAAATTATCGTTTCAACCCATAAATCCATTCTCAGTGGCTTCTTATTATGGAAAAAAAAAACAGGAAGATGCTATCATCCTGCAAAATGAGAGAAATCAATTGCATTGTGGCATTGACATTATTTTTTGAGAGGTCATGATTTGGAATAAATGTATATCACTTCTACTTTCTTCGGTTGTAAGGTGACAGCAGAAACGTTATAATGATGAGATTCGCATTGGACAAGATTCATAACTACCAAATTTTCTAAGTGCACGTAGGTTCTGAAATTCTCAAAGTTCGCGTTCAGACTTTTCGATAACTTTGGTGTGTAGTGGTGAACTCGGTAATTTTCGAAGAATCCCGAGGAAACCCAGATTCGTTTTTCAAATAATTGAATGACAGAGATAAATTTAAAACAAAATACAATAAAACTTAATAATTTATTTTAGTAACTTAATTACAAGAGAAATTTACATTTACAATCAAAACATTCTTGATTAAACAATAGCGATTCTAAAATTACTATTTGTTTTATGACAATTACACATTAATATCATCACTGAATTTGACCAGACAAGTGAAGAACGAGAGATCAGACTCACCCCTTTTATAAGTAACCGTTGGTCCCCTAACGTCAATGGCATTACCGGCTCAGGATCTCGCTTGACTAGCTCCTCGCTCATGAGCTTTCCCTCTTTCCTCTCTGTCTCTGGTATCTCTCCTCAGACTCTATCGTTTCTATTCTGTTCGTCTATTTGGCGGACATCTGCAGCTCCATTCTGGAAATTCGAAGCAGGGTTCCTTCTGGAATGTGGGTTTATATTTTGTATACAACTAACATCGTTTTAGCGTCTTCTTATGCTCAATGAGGACCTAGTCCTCAATTGTGGACTCCTTTTCTATGTCGGGCTTCTCTGGGGCTTCTATGTGTCTTCTCTGTGTTTTGACGCAGTTTTTAACTCTTCATAATTTTCGGCTTAGCTCCTCCTCTTTACACCATTGGTTTTCCAAAGTTCTGTAGTTCTTCCTATACTTCTATGGGATAGGTCAGAAATCTCTCCCCCTCATTCCCGACTGGTCAGATTTACAAATAATACATATCATAAAACAATATACTTTGCCTGCAATTTCCTCCAGATCACTCATCCCTTCCGAAAGGGAAAATTTATTCTTTTATTGCACTTGTTTCATTGTGCCAATTTTTATTACATCCTTTCCTTTATATTATTCGCGCTTAGTTTGAAAGGAAAAGAGGAAACTCTTAAATTTAAAGTGCAATAAAAATACACACACATATTTTCTCAGGGTTTGGTTATGTCGTATTACACTACAACATGGTGATCAACTCTTTTTTTGTACAGGGTGATCTTTTTTAAAGTAACAGTGTTTGGAGCGTCCTGTTGCGCGATCTAACAGCCGGAATGTCACCAAACGTAGTATTCAGACTAATCAAAGCACGGGAAAAAAGATTCCGTAAAGAAAATTTTTAGTTCCAAAAATCACCGTTAAGGGCATTTTGTAGGGCTTTACAATGTATAAAATGTGATAAAAAATATGGACACATACACAATCTTACAGTAAAAATTATTAACATTTATTTACTACATTAACTAACCCGGTGAGGGATTAGACCATATTCCATGTGAGCAATGTTCTCAGCAATAAGACCGTGCATTCTGCGTACAACGTTCCCCACAGAAGAACGTAACATATCACGAGGAATATTCCGCACTGTCTTTGTTCTGTTCTCCTACAGAATAGACAAATTTGATACTCCACCAACATAAACGCATGTTCCGGTAACGTGATAGGCATGGCCACTGGAGCTCGTTTACTTCAGCTGAGATTATTTGTCGGAGCTGTCTACTACTTGCTTTTATAGCCCCTATTACTGGCACTGACATCGAACAATATTTGCATTTTGCTATGATACCTGTTTTTTATGCTAACTCTCGTTATTGTAAATTACAGCAGCGCCACAAAATGCCCTAGCAGTGACTTTTGAACTTAAACCTTTTTTCACGGAATTTTTTTCCCATGTCTTGATTAGTCTAAATACCAAGTTTGATGCCCTTTCGGCTATTAGATAGCGCTACAGGACGCTCCAAACACTGTCACTTTAAAAAAGATCACCCTGTACAATAACATCTAAGCAAATAGCTGCACGTATCGACGATTGTATGGAAGAATAATGTAGATTAAATACGGTGGGGCTCTCTAGTTACCCAGTCTTCAATTCAATGGAGCTTTTATGGGATGCTTTCAAAATAACCAAATAATGTAGGCTGACTAGGACTACTTTGGAATTAAAGATTTTTCTACAAACGAGTGATCCGCAATCACTTATTAGTAATTTAATAAACAATGAGAAATTTCTGTTGTTGTTGTTACTAATGACACTTGGACAAGCCAAGCTCGCTATGCCTTGGTTATGCAAATTTAAGTCAATTGGGAGCGTCTTTCGTTTAATCAGAGCACCATGAAGGTGAAAGTACGACTTTGCTCTACACACATGCTATAGGTACCCGTTCATAGGGTAGGCAAGCTTTCACAACCCATTCATACAAGGAAAGGATAAAGACAGGATAGATAGAGAGAGAAAACACATCCATGCCCGAACCGGGATTCGAACCCAGGACCTCCTTATCCGCAGTCAGGCACGCCGAGCACTAGACAAGTTGGGCGGCTGAGAAATTTCTGTTATGGTTGCATAACTCTTCAAAGTGCATATATAGTAATATGGACCTTACCTGTACAGGATAAAGGAATGAAAAGTACAATAAAGTTAAAGCAAAAAAATCCTCACACGAAGAATTATTTTCATTAGTATTGCTCTATCTCTCTCATCTACATATTATAACATATTAAACTATTGTGATAAGGTTTTGTTATCATGTCCCATAATATAAAATATGTTATTTGCAAATCAATTTTGCAAGCGTTAAGCTCAGTTTTTTGCCATTCTTTTTTAATTGTCGCCTTTATTTTGAATACTATTCTACATTAATTTTAAACATAATAGAGAAAATTCATTTACATAACTGAAATATACTGCAGTTGTGTTAAAACTGAATAGTGTTCTCAAGCTCTCCTATGAATTATTTTATTCATGGATGTATGTTATTCTTTTTATGTAATTCAATACTACGCATTATTTCACTTTTAAAAGAACTGCTCAATTTGCTAAATAAAGTATGTGGAATCGGTTTGTATCACTAATTAAATGTATAAGAATTTAAGTTCATTAAGTATAATGCAGTATAACAAGTATTGTAAATCTTGATTGATTTATGGAAAATGTAACTCTTATAAATTTTAATAGAGTTCTAAATTTTAATATTATGATATAATATTTAATATATAGAATTTTCATTATAAATGCTACAAAAAAATCAATTTTATTCAACATTAATAAAGAGATTAAGAGAGTCAATATTTTGAATTCTTGCAGTATTAATAAATAAGTAGTATTTTAAACTCAACTTTTTCGGTAAATAAGTGTAAAATCATTTAATACTAAATGGAAAAAATAAATGACACTACATTAATACATTTTTGATATTTAGAACTGTTTTACTATTTATTTTGTTCTGCTCATCACAATTGTAATACATTTTTACTCAAAATGATAAGCATAAGCAAGTAAAACATAATTGTATCAAATATAACCAAGTAGATTTTTAGAAGCAGTTGTCTATAATTCAACATTGTGTAAGTTCAATTCCCACTTCGAACGAGAAATTTTCAAATGTGATTCGGATTACTTCTTAAAGTGTAATTCTAGATCTTAAAATGTAATTCTCTGGTGTATTAAAATGTTCATAAAGCCATAAATTTAGCAAAGTAAAAGAGGAAAGAAATTGACAATTAAAAGGAAATTGAAAAGTTTAAAATTACACTCTTTATTTTCCATTTATTTGAGAATAAAAAAATTCAAATGGAAAGTGTGACAATATTTTATAATATGTGGGAGAGAATTGTTACTTTTATAAAGAAAACAATCATTTTCTAAAGTGTTATTAGACTGTAATTAAATACAAGATTTATCGAATCAAGTAAAATAATATCAAATCACAAGATTATTTAAATTTGATTTAGCCAAAATTTGCTTAAACATCTCTAGTTCTTATAATAAAAGAAGATTTATAAATATTGAAGATTTCATTATCATAAGATTTAAATATTTACTTGTAATAACCGAAATTACGTAAGAATTTTTGAAAACCACACACAAACAGACAGGGAAAATATTAATACAACCAATTAATTAATTTTCAAAGGTCATTTTTATTCATTCAGTTTTGAATATTCTAATTTTAAATTTTTAAATTTGGTAAACAAATTTAATTTTTTGCATTATGGCATAGTGGAAATAAAAATCAATTTTTTATATTAAGCATTAAAATATTCATAAATTACTTAGATGAGAAATGAGATTGAAGATTTTTTGATATAATTAAAATGCTAAGACAAATTTGCTTTTACAAAAAATGACACATTTATTTTATTCTGCTTATACATACTGAATTTTATCTTGTTTAAAAAAATGCCTCGAATAATGTAATGAATATCTCTGATGATTATTTACAACTTAATCCTTTTTAATCTTTGGAAATTAGCAAAGAAACAAAATTGAGAAAATAATGGAAATACATCTTATAGGAAAGATGGTATTATCTTTTGCAGATTTCTTACAAACAATTGAGCAATTATTTCTTGGAAATACCCCTTTGTAGAAAAAACTTTTTTTCAGAAATTAAATTGAACGTTTGACATGCATTTTTTAAATACCAGAAAAAAACTAGTTTTAATTGCTTCTAGTTCTAATTTACGATTGTAATAGCAAGATGTTGTTTATTTTAACTGATTATTTATTTCAAAATAATGGATTTAAGGTATTAAAAAATTTATTGAATATACTTTATCAAAATATTAAATTCTATTTATTTAGGATAGCAGAATTATTGTAAAAATAATTCATGCATAGAAAGGAAAAACAAAGGAGAATTATCTAAGTAGAATAAGAAAAAGATAAATTTAATTTTTATATTCTAATGCGGAAGAAAATATGAAGAAAATTAGCATCTGTAATTAAAAAGATTTATAAATCTTAAAATATTTTCCTTGCTAAAAAAACGCATATTGAATTTTCTTACAAACAATAAAACATTTGAGTGTATATTTCTTTATATTTCACTAATATTTATATTATTATTCTACAAAATGAAAAGATTTGAAAGTTTTAAGCATATAATTTATGTTAAATATTTAAAAAAATAGGTTTAATAAATATGCTGCACATCTTATTTCATGTAAAGGACTAAACAACGATGTCCAGTTGAGGGGCGACCTGTGTCACCTGTACTGGGACGCCAGGATCCATCTCTTTCAACTCCAGCATAACGTCTCCCTGCTTGAAACTTTGTTTATTTTTTCTCTTGTATTCCTTTATGTGTTAACCCAGACTTTTTTCTGTATTGTGTTTGCCATTTTAAATGGATTAATTTTTTTCCAATAAACCCATATTAAAAAAAAGATTTTATAAATAATTTGTAATAAAGCATGTTATTTTAACAAGGATAATATTGAATATAATATTGAAAGTTATAGAAAAAGTACCAAAAATGGATAAATTATGCATATAACATAATTATTTACATAACAATGAACTAGACAGTAGTGTGTAATGGTATAAGAAAAACGATGCATATTTTAATGGATGGCTGGTTGCATAATTATTCTAACAGAATATGTAGGTATATTTTTTACAATTATTAGGATGCAAATCAATTTCTGTTGCATTATTGATACCAATTAAGTAGTAGATTTGGACACAGTTTTTATTCCTAAAAATATACCCACATTCATTTGACATATATTTTACGCTGCAAGACGTTATTTATCTAAATTGAGATATTACCCTACCATACTAGTACCTACTACTAGTACCCTTTCTCCATTCCTGGAGAAAGGGTACGACGTGATATTTCGAGTTGATTTCATGGAGTTAATATTTTTTTCATTACAATTGTCGTATTTAGGAAGAATCAGATTGTTCGAAATATAATCTTGATCAATTCATTTTTGAATATACATTCATACATCGTGGTGTAGATGGGCCCCAGACTGAACGTTTAGGTTCACGTGTTTCGAATACTCACCTATCACCAAATGCCTCGTAATTTTGAACCATGTTTAGTAGACAAGGTCACACCTGAGCTGGTACCCTCCTCTTCACATCCATGCCACACTAGCGGAAAGACTTTGGACGTCAATATTAACTTGGACACGTCCCGGAACCCCAGAGCTTCAGCAACCCAGGGAGGAGAGTACGTGGTCACTGCCCGCAGCAAATAATGCTTCATTTTGTTGATCTTAAAGGGAAGCAGAGTGAAACTACTGAGTCACTGGAGTTCAAAAAATGACTCTCAACCTGGGGTTTGAATCTTTCAATATAGTAAGAACAGCTATTCACGAAAGCATATCGAAACAAGTGCACTATACAACCTAATTGATAAATACAGGGCTAAATTTAGCCTATTTATAGGGGTACTCTGTTTGGAAAGGAAAATCTCATGCTCAAACTTATATATGTACTATGTTCCTGCTTCCTCCAAATCTATCGGGGTAAAGGAATGATATTTTTGCAGAATCTTATAACACGTGAATATGAAAAACAAGAAAAAAAACCCTCATATGTTGAAAAGCTTTTAAACAGATTACATGACCTTTGTGCTACCCACAATATGGTGTTCAGGTTATTGCATTGCACTCATTGTAATGCAAGTTTGTTGGCTTTCACAATATGTAAATTTGGATACCCATCTAGGAGAAGATTTTACCTCTTATACAGAGACAACTTTAGAATGACAACAAAGCAACAAAAAAATCGAATAACGATCTGGACGAACAAGCAACTCGAATTTTTGCTCCTCAATCAAGAATGAATGTTTACAATCAAGATTGTGTATGATACTGCCAATCGAAATTATTCTGTGAACTATTAGGTGGATTATATATGGCATGTGTGTGACAACAAATATGTGTGTTTTCGGAAACTGCTGTAAAAAAAAAAACTTTCTCTTTTGGAAAATATTGGCTGTGCCTAAATCCAGCTATATGTTGCAATCCACTGTGAGCAGTTTTGAATAGTTCCTTGCAATTCTTACAAACACCATATTTCAAAAGAATTATGTTAATTTAGGAGATGAGCAATGTGTGTAGTTCACTTCACAAATTCCAATATAAGAAAATGTTTACTAAGCTTGTAAAACATTTTCTGTATAGTTACACAATATATTTCTTATTAATACAACAACAAACACTTGCAGCTAAGGTCTTGATATATATATATATATATATATATATATATATATATATATATATATATATATATATATATATATATATATATATATATGTTTGTGTGTGAGTGTATGTATAAATAAATGTAACATATTTCTTATATAAGAATCAATGTATATAATGTAGCTTTAGAACCTTAGTTATTTAAAATATATTAATTTCCATAAAATAATAAATAAATATTCTTGAAAAATATAGAAGTAAATAATAACATTATTATTAAATTTTAAAATGTTACACTTAAATAAATACACCAATTAAATCTTTGTTTCAGTTGTTATGAAATTGATGTATCAAGCACACACAATGCGCATTTATTTTTATCTTTAATTGCTTAAATTAATGTTCATGTTTTATATTTTACCTTAAGTTTTAAATTGAAAAGTTAAGTAATTGTTAATGGAAATATGGATATGATTGAATTTCATATATTTCTTCCTTTATTATAAGAAAGGAAAAAAGAAAAGAAAAAACCAATTTTGAAATGAAAATTTAAATCTTGCTCAATAATACCTCTTTTAATGCTTAAAGAAAATAGCTAATCTCCAATATTCCTTAAAACTGACTATTTTAACTCACGCAACTTTTACGGGAAAGCAAAATTATAGCGTTTTATTATTCAGCATACAAAACATGAAAAGATACATCACTTTAATTGAGGCAAATAATGGTTTGATATTCGAAAATTTAATTTAATGCTTGATTCTAAAAGTGTTTTCATTGAGAAAAAAACACATTAATATATTCTTAAAAATTATAGTAAGAGGTGTTTTGGAACATTATATATGCAATACATTATTTAAAAGTGAATGGTGGATGGTTGGGAAAGATATAGCGATTAATGGTCTCATTCTTCTACGTTGTCAAACTTTGCTTCAGAATTTAAATTCACTTTCAATCATGTAAGTCTGTATTGCTACCTTTATTACTATCAACAAAACAATTTATACAATTCTCAACCATGGATGATCAAGATCCTTTATGAAAAACATCCTAAATATCTAGAAAATATATATTAGCCAGAAGGGAAGGGTAATAAGAACTACGAACACATTTTCTTAAAACAGTGAAAAATTTAATAATTTTAATTAATAAAATAATGAATATGGGAAACAACCTATGGCATTTATTCAAAGATGAAATTGATATATTTTTACAATAAGAAAGTTTTTATTAATTATTTCTTGTCCCAATTTAAGAACAGTTTTTTGGTAAATTTAGTCTTTATATATTATCTGTTGTCGATAATCTTTTTTTGCCCGTTTGAATGTAATTTTTATGGTCTGCCCTATAGATAATTTATTGAAATATATTTTGAATTCTATTTTTTGGAGAGCCAAAAATTACTAGTTATAAGACTGCAAGATTTATTACTTTAACGATTTATGAGAAGTAATTTCACAAAAGAAAAGTTACAATCATTGATAATTTTAAGATCCTAATTTCAATCCCGTTCGCTGATATACCTGTTATAAAATTCATAAACACTTTGTTTCCCGGGGATATACGGGTACTCGTGTTGCCTCCGCCAAATGACACATTTCATCGCCTTCTTCGCCAAATCTAAGCGATTACAATTACAGCATGGTAACCCAGCTACGATGAGCTGTAGGCGGAGCTATCGTTGCCCGGGGAAAATGTGATTGGGTGAAATATAAGGTGGAGAAATAAACATCATTATGACATGTGAGTGAACGTAGTATATTTAGCAGCGTTTTTCTTGTTCTAAGGTATTTCGTTCATAAATATATTAGGAGTTTTCTGATAATTTTATAAAGCGATTGTCTTATTATATAATGGAAAATGATTCAAAAAATAATTCTTTGCAATTTTTCTCTTCAAATATTAAAAGTATTTCATCGGCATTAATAGACGTTCATTTACAAATATAAAAATCAAAAACATTTATTGTTAGTAAAAATAACTGAAAATAAAAGAGTTTTTGATTTTTATATTTGTAAATAACATAACACAATAAGTAACTATAAATATGATACAACAAAAACATAGACAACAATCTATCATATCTTACATCCAAGCGTACATGATGTAAAGAACTTAAATAAATACTTTTCTTGTTGGTGTAACTCATGTTTTTGAAACAATGATTTTATTAATGCATTTGGTACCAGTGGTTATGACATTTCAATATTAGTACTTGGACCTTTAAATGAAAAAGTTAAATGTAACATAACCAATAGTATTACTTATCTTCTATAAATAAAATTATTCCATCAAAACTCATCATGTGCTTTTAAAAGCAATGAAAAGAGAAATTAGATAATTTAAATTGAAGCTGGCATGGTAGTTTAAGTACTTATTGATGATTTTCCCTATTTTTTCAGCAATTAAATTTAAAATTGTTTTTGCCATAATATATCTGATAATCAGAAATTACATGAATAAAAATTAGCATATTTATACTTTATATCTTTTATGAAAGTATATAACATATTACATAAGTATCATTAAATACTATAATTTACATATGTATTCTCCTACTTACCAAAATTAAATATGTGTAATAAAGGAATAAATTTTTTTGAATTAAACCTGTGAATTAAATATATTTATTGTGTATATTTGTATGTTGAAGTTACTAATCACTAATTTTTTGCAATAGCATATTCAGCATTTCTCATTATTCAAACTCCAAATCATTCAAATATAAGATATTAACTCTTGTTAATGCAATAAAACCACTTATTTTGTAACATTTGCTGAGCTTATAATTTAATCTCCAATTTTTTTGCCCAGATCACATAAATCTCGACACATAAGTATATATTTATTTAACTGATTTTTAATTATTTCATTTATACAGTTTGTTTTGCAAGTTCATAAGATTATATAAGTAATTACAAACATGCAAAAGAAACTAAAGGGTTGTAACAACTAAAAATCACTTTATAAAAAACTATTATCAATAATTATGGATATTTGTCTTCAACTCTTATTACTAACATCCGTGCAATTTGTAGGTTTATTCTTGTGCATAAAGAATTAATTTTGACAAGAGATTTTCCCACACTTTCTTGAGAAATTTTGATCTGAAAACTCAGCAAACTGAGTCAGAATTCAGGCATTATCACTCTTTCTTGCAAATCTCTTTAAGTTAATTCACATTCATTACTACTTGCATCTAAATGTATGTGCAGAGCGTTACTGACCATTACTGTAAATATTGTTAAAAATGTGTGTATAAGTATTTATATTACTAATCTAATCTAGAAATAGTGGGAACAAGTGTATGGAAAAAAAAGAAATTTTTACTTATATCAATTTATGAAATAATATTTACTGTTTGTGTATACTTTATAATTAAAATAATCTAGAAATATTTTCCGCAAATAAACTCTACTAAATGTATGGATTATTCAAGAATATGCATGCAAGATATCTGACCTTGTAAATAGTCCCTATTTATTTTTATTTATAAAGAATATGAATGAGTGTGATGTCACGCGGCTTGGCCATACCAGATGAAAATACATGGCTCGACGATTAACCAAATGATAGGTAAATGGAAATAATTGTTATATCCTCATTAAAATCTTTCCCTGTGACTAATAATTACACCCCATTGGCAGTCAAAGCAAATAAATTGGTGGTGAGCGCCTGGAGCACTGGAACTCGGTCATCCAAAGTGGCAAGAAGAAGTGTATCTAGTGTTTGTTAGGTTCCTAGCCTAAATGGCCATGTACCTTCTGTTGCTAAGAAATTTTTCTACACCTAACTTTAGTTGAGATTAACATAATGATTTCAAAACATAAGGTTATTTAAACACAAAAGATTGAGAAAATATTTTGCTTAGGTTAAAGTGCTCCCAACGAGAGTTCTTTGCATGATATTGAATAAACATAAAAAAGAAAAATTGGCAACCAAAGTGGCAACCAGCTTCCTTGAGAAATTTTGAGTACAAATACCACAGGAAGTTAAACTGCTTTTCCCACATCTGGTAATAATTTAAAATCGATCAACAAACTAGGGGAGATAACACTTTTCCATGAACCAGAATATCTCCTGTCAATAAAGTAAGCAATTATAAAATGATCTATCGAGACACAGATGCTGTTTGCGTTTTACCCAGTTCATGAGAATTTGAAGGATATCTATTTTGGTGCTCTCCCACAATAAATAGTAATATAATATAAACTCATAAAGATATTATAATGCAAATAATAAAAGCACTTTCTTTAATATAATTATTCAAGTTGTAAATAGTTCTGTAGATTTAGGTTATGCTTTTTAATTTGAAACAACAAAAATCGAATAAAAAATAATCAGAACTCTAGAATTGGATTCAGAAATGTAACAAGAGAATAATAAAACTTGCTATAATTTATAAATAATTTAAAATAATTATTAATTTTACATATTAATATAATTATTTTCAAAAATGTATATTTTACAGCAGTGAATGATGTTAATATATAATATATATAGATTAAATGTATTTATAAATAACAGTTAGTTAGGATAAATTAATTAGTTATGCATACATTTCATTTGCCATTAATGATGAATTTGATTAATTACTTCATCAGTATTGATCACTTCAAGTTTTTCAAATTCGCTGCTTAAAAATGCTAAGTCACTCCAATTATTTTGTCCCATGGTTGATCGTATATGTCAGAATTAATTTTAATTTACTGAACGAACGTTCACAGCTAACAATTGACGTTGAAATAGTAAAAATTGTCTGTACACTCATAATTTTAATAACATCTTCACCATACTAGATTATGCAAGTTAAAAGCTTCAATGGAGTTTAAGATTTAATTTCTTTGGAGCATTGAATTATATACTTATATATTTTTTATAATAAAATCATAAATATTCTCAGCCAAAACATGTAAATTTGTAATATTTTTTATTTTTCAAAAACTGATACACTCAGTATTTAAGTTTTCTATTGAGTAAAATTCTTATTGGGAATTAGACTTTTAATTGTTGTTCCCGATCTAATTAGACCTAGTGTAAAAAAGATCGTTTAAGGACAAACAAATCAATACAGGTATTCATACTAGACAAGAGTTTTAACATTCTTATCTCATGATTATGCGATATTTTCTCAGTCGTTTACTTTACCAATGATGAATGTCTACTTATTTTTAATTTTTAATAGGACATTCTTACGATTTTAAAATATTTTTTTTATTCAAAAGAGTTTGTTTTTGTTTTTTCATATTGTTTTACGCAATGGCATATTTTCTTTTTGATTTAATAATTTATACATTAAGATCTTTTTAATTTTTTACAGTGCAGAATCGGCATAAATCGAACATTATTTTTTACAATAATTATGCCCGATTTCATTATATTCCTCCAGAATGATTTCTCTTAAGCTAAAACAGGTTTTTGTTATAAATTGTAATAATTAAAAATAGGTTTTAAATAAGTAAATGTAAAGAATACGAGCTAGACAGAAAACGAAATTCGATATATATTTTTTTTTGTTCCAAAAATCAAGATTTTTAAAAGTCAAAATTTTCGAACCAAGTTCATCGTTTTTAACAAAACCATATTACTTAAGAATATTTAATCCTTGTGATTTCTAGGTTTTTAATTAATTTTACATTAAATCTAATTTTAATATAAAAATTGAATAGCTTGCTCGTAGAATTATCATTTTAAATACTTGTATAATTTTATAAATGATCGACAAAAAATGGAAAATCTTAGTTTTAAAAGATATGTTTTTAGGTAAATAAAATAATATAGGTTACATGAATTTTTGTTGAACGTTAAAAAATAACTTTGTAAAATTAATTTAATTCGATCAAACTTGATTTTAAAACGAATCATAAAACTTTAAATAAAATTTTAACATTCACAACTGTAATTAATATTTTTAAATTTTTCTTCATAATGAAATTATTTTCATAGAAAAATTATATTTATGTCATTATCATGCTAATACCTGAGCTTCGTTTACCTTTTCTGATGAATATATATCTTGTGACAAGATTATATTTATCTGAAAATGGAAACAAAGCTTAGGTATTAGCATGATGCATACTTTTACTGAAGACACAAATGTTTTAAATGTAAATATTTGCAAATTAATGTTATAATTATACTTTCAAGGTTTATTTATTACATTTATCTATAAGAACTAACTAAAAACATGAAAATATATCGAGAGATATAAAATAATCAAAAACGTAAATCTTAACACGATGAAATTAATTTTAATTCTATATCGTAATATTTGGTTAATAATTTTTGATTGGAATCAAATATTCAAATTTAAAAAATAAAGTTTTAAAACAATATTAATTTTCTATAATGTATAGAATTTTCGCCACTTAGTAACCACTTGTTCCAACAAATGTTTACAAAATGCACATCTGTTTCAGAAACATAATAAAATGATGTTACCATAAATTAATGATCAAATTTAAATATATAAAAAGTGTTTGTATTTCGTAATAATAAACGTTCTTTTGTATAAGGAAAACAGCAGAGAACAAGATAAATTATTTAATTTCTTAACTGTGAGGTTCAAAATTATTTTAATAAATGTTTATGTAAGTTTTAGGATATTTTAAACTAATATTCCCTAAATATAATCATTGATTAAAAGTTTATGCTTCTTACAAATTCCGGAAAATATTAAATTTCCTTCATCAGTAAAAGAAATATTTTCACTTAATGATTTAAGAACTATATTTTAAATATTACTTTTTTATTTTCAAGCACTTCAATAAATAACAGCAATACTAAAGGTTATACTTTACATTGATGAAATAGAATATTACAAATAAACACTATGGTATGATCAATCCTTTCGTGTGTTTTAGAAATAAAATTTCAATGAGTAAATTCTGATATTAAGCTAAAAAATTTGAGTTTGAATAAAGTATCTTTAATATAAGAAATAAATTTTATAGTTGCGGTAAGATAATAAATTAAGATACTTGTTTTTAATAGGTTAACATTAAAGCAAAATTAATGTTGTCGAAACTAGGTAGAGTATTTATTTCCGATTAGTGAATTTATGCTCACAAAAATGTATTTTATGAATATTTAGTACTTTAATCAAAACCATTTAAAAAAACATTTGATGCAATCAAGTGAAGCAAAATATTTATATTTTATAACTATCAAATGAAGAAGGAAGTTAAAACATTATTTTACAAAATTATTTTTTTAAACAATCCTTCTCGAAATTTACTACTTCTGATCTTTTGCATATCAAGGTAGATATAGTTTGGTGAAGGGAAAAATATTTAATGTAGAATAAATTTGAATATATGTGAAAAAATGTGTGATATTAACAGTTTTATATAAAATATTTAATAACTAAATTATTATTCTAAATAGTAGCGTTAAGATTTCCCCATTTTTATTTTTGCTTTTATTCTCCTTCTAAAAACAATTTTCATGCGTGAGATATATTTATTTTAATATTTAGGCATAACAATTCAAGAAATACTAAAATAAATATAATAACAACATAGATTCCAGTAAGGAACGATATTTTTTACAAAAATATAGAAACAGAAATCATTCGGAACATGAAAAACTTACAATCAACATTTTTTCCCAATATTTAAACTGAAGTCAGTAGCTTACTATTTCCCCTAAAAGCTATTGTTAGGCAATTAAGTTAGTTTATTATTTTTTCTAATTATTAAAAATATACAATTTTGTTAAAATTCTTCAGTTTGTAAGTATTAAAGCATTCAAACCACTTCTTTTAATGATTTTGAAAATTATTTGATGATTTTAGAAATATAATATTGATGTAGCACGGATTAAAGCTAATTATCAATTAAACAAAGAATTAACTAGTTACTACAGATATTTAAAGGTTTTTCTGATTTTTTTGTTTGAAAGATATGATGCATTTAACTACTTTAGAGCAATGATTAAAATCATTTGATCCAATCTAATATTTTTTATTTTTTTATATCAGAAGAAAATTATATATATATATATATATATATATATATATATATATATATATATATATATATATATATATATATATATATATATATATATATATATATATATATATATATTTACTTTAGAATTTAAATACAAAAACTGCTTAGTAATAAATTTCCGGATAATATTTTCTAAATAAAGAAAATTCATATTTAGTGTTGCAAAAAATTATAACAGGGACTTGTAGAAATTTTCTAGCCGGACATTCACAAAGCAAACCACTAACACATGTTGGTTTCTTCAGCTGACAACGATTGATGGACTTCCCCGCTGTAAGTCATTACAATGAAATTATTTTGAGATGGTCTAGTGTAAAGCCGGAAATACGTCCCATCAATAATTAGAGGCGTTTGTATTCTTGACAAGAGCTAATGGGGGTGTTATACAGGGTGTTATATCTGTTTCTTATTGATTAGTAAGGATGCAAATTTTAAGGACATCTAACGCAATTCTTTTATTTGTAATTTAATTTTAAGAATTTTTCATTAATGATATTTTAATTTTATAAAATTTCCCCTTTCTTTTGAGAGCTATATCTCATCATGCTATTTCCCCTTTCTTTTGAGAGCTATATCTAATCATGCTATTGTTGTTAAAATACAATTAAAAGTTAACATTTTATATTTACAAAAGAAAATATAAAATTTTAATAAAATATTGTTTGTTAAATAAAAGGATCTAATCTCTTATAAACAATTAATAGAATGTTAAATAATATTTCAGAAAATTAAAATATTTAAAAAAAATTTCATTTTGATTTTTTTTAAATAGTAAATAATTACATCCAGAGAGAAGTGCTGATGACATATTTATCAGCCGAAACAATATTAATTAGTTATTATATTCTTTATTTGGAATAGAAAAGATTTATTTGATTAATCAATATTATAATTTTTTATAGACATGTAACTTGACTTCGGCTATATAACTTGACTATATAACTTTAAACTAAAATAGAAGACATTTCAAATGTTTAAATTTATAACTGCAAAAAGTATGAAAAATAAAGTTTCTTTTCATTAACTTTCCTCCTTTTCCATAATCATTTGCATATTTTTAGTACAGTTTTTATTATTTTTTGAGGTATTTTGTAAATTACTAGAGGTAATATTTTAACTAAGGACGCTTTGTTTCTTATTAAGAAAAAGCAATTTGGCCAGTACATTTCGGGGATAATATTTTTAAGTAACATTTGTTATATATATATATATATATATATATATATATATATATATATATATATATATATATATATATATATATATATATATATATATATATATATATATATATATATATATATATATATATATATATATATATATATATATATATATATATATATATATATATATATATATATATATATATATATATATAGTTTAATTGTAGGTATATTACATTTACAGAAGCATTACTTCTTTATCAGATAATGTGCAAACGTGATACACTTTTCTCTTTTACTATAAATTTTTGAAATTAAATTTTTGAAACTATTAAATTTTTGCAAAATAATTACAATGTATTAATAAATCGCAATTTATATTTATATTATTGAAATTCATTTAATTGTTTAATATTTAAATTCTTTTCTAGGATAACTATTGAAAATTACAACATTAATGAATCTTGAAAATTAATTTTTAAGTTAGTTAAATCATCAGCTATAATTTTGGGAAAAATTGAATGTCTTTTAAATTTTAAACGATATATCTACTGAAAGAAAAATAATTTTATTTTATTTAGTATTTGTGATTTGGCTCATATTTTATACACTCTTTGAAAATAATGGAAAAATTATATTTGGTTACTAGCTGAAGGTAAATACTTTTATAACAAGCAACTTTTTAATAATTTATATCATTGAGAATTTCTCTTTGAATATATATTTCCTAAAATGAGTATTTTTCTTTTGAAAGAAAAATTTAAAATAAGGCAAAAACATTGCTTATTCAAAAGGAAATTTTAATTTTTAGATTTAAGAAAATTACATTAATCTTATGATACTCTATAAAGATATAAATACCATAAGCAAGAAAAATTAAATTATTAACTATGACTATCAGATCTGACAATACATTTTTTCCAGTGTAAGGACATTAACAATTTTTTAATATTTGATTAAATTTGAACTTCAAAATCTGCCTTATTTTTGTGTAAACTTATGCGTAAAAGATACGATTAAAAACAGATACATAAAACTATTGTTTTCTGGAATGAGTATTAATAATATATTTTCATTTTTGTGTAATAGATGGAGTAATAAAGAAATAATTTTGCTCACTTCTAATGAATGAATGGTGATTATCAAAAAAATAGTTTTCTATTCTTTGGATGAGTACAAATCTTTAAACATTTATTCCAATTATAAGTTTCATTTTATTACATAGTTAATTCCACACTTTTAAAGGATTTGAAATTAAATACTCAATTTAAATTCTGAAGCTACAAATAAATGGCAAATTAAATTGATAAAATAAAAATTTATTATTAACATGGTTTTAGATAAAGTAAATTGAATTGTAAAATAAGATTAGAAATTTAATTTTAGAAATAATTAGATAAATGGCCTATTTTGCTTACAGAATTTATTCCATACACATTTTATGCAATTTAAAAGAAAGATAAATTTTACAATTATTCTGTGATTAACAATTTATGATTCAAAAATATTTAATTTCTTTTATTAAAGAGAAAAAATTGAATACATGTATCATTATAGAAAGCGATTTTAAACATTATTGCATTCATTTGCTTTTCGATTCATAAAATTTCTGTTAGAGTTTTCCTCATTTGCTTACATTATTACAACCGCCCTACTAGGTAACGCCATTCACCACACCCCTTTTTAGACTACCTCTTTAGGTTTGTATTAAATAAGAAACGTCGCCAAAACATACCAAGTACGGTTACAGTTTACCTTGCCAACACGACTTCGGAAAAACTCTCTGTTTCCCCATGGCAGGAAGGACATTAAGTTAAATTTAATGTTTTAAATTTTAAAAAGTTTAACTTAATGTTTCTTGTTGAGATTAAATGTAGGTTAAAAATTAATTTAAATTTGTTAAAATTATAAAGACTTAAATCAAGACAATTAATGATTGTAGATTCTATTATCCAACATTGTCAAAAGGTTAAGAACTGCATCCAAGTATTCACTAATTACCTTAATTTAAATCTTCCTAATTATTTTAAGATTTATTAAGCGTCAAAATTTGTGAATTATTTTATTGATACCAGTATATCTTTTTTTTAGGAGATATCCATTTAGGGTTGAAATATGAGGACTTATTTTGAACTATTGCACAAACAGCATAACAAATTTTAATTTCAAGGTTTCAAGTCTAATAAAACACGGTAACCGTCCCTCACCTTCTTGTATGGGTCCCAGGACACAAAGTTCCAGCAGCACTTGCCTGGCACCGGCCACCACATGATTGAAGACTTTCCTCTGAGTGGGTGAGAAGCAATGCTTCATGTGTTCGTCCACGCACGACACGCTCGTCTTCAGTGTGCTGGAATGCATCGGAAAATGAGCATGATTATGAAATACCTTTTAAGAAAAATTTAAATACAGTGAAGACAGAAATAAAAAAATATTTATTAAATTTCTTTGAATTTGTGATAAGCAATTACAACTCTCTATTGATAAATATTTATGATGAAAAATATTTATTATAGGATAAAATTCTAAGAAATCGAAATATTATTGTAATATTCATTTTTATCTTATATTCCAGGATAGAATCAAAAAGTCAGTTTTGATTCATTTTTGATATTCAGTTCAAAACAATTCTGTAAAAATAATTGAATTTTTATATAATTACTAATCATAAAGCC
>JAJQOW010002141.1:0-23727 GCA_037975125.1 Latrodectus hesperus | reverse complement strand
CAGGGTGATTATAAAAAAACTTTGCCAACATCTGCACTTCTAGCGTCTATTCTATTTAACCGATCAAGATGATATTTCAAATATAATTCTTTTGAGATATGCGCTCGAGATTCTGTGAATGGCAACACAGTGGCCCTCACGGTTACAGTTATAGTGACAGAAACTCGAAATTTTCGAATGGCAACGTCTATTTTTTACTATCGCAAAATGTTCAGCACATGCGAAAACCCTAAATAGCGTTGAAATGGTACCGATATGTCTAAAAACGGACGTGTTCTGCAAACACAAAAAAGAGTTCTGAAAACCGGCCAATAAAACACGATCTGGGCGCACGCAATAAATTTGCATGTGACAGATTTAAGAAACCAATTACAGAACGCTGGTCGCCAGATATTCAGCGTAGGAAACCTATAAAATACCAAGCGAGTATGCGAAATCGTCATTCGGGAACTCGCACATGCCGACGATATGAGTCTTCCTAGGAAAGTTCGCGGTGAATTGATCAAACTCTATTACCAAAATGGGATGAACGCTGCGGAAGCATTGCGTGTGTATCGCCGCAATCATCGACAACAACGCGGCCCATGTACTCTGCAAGCTCTGCGTGATTTAGTGCGGAAATTCGAAGATACAGGCTGCACCTGTGACAAACAGCGCTCCGGACGGCCAACTGTTTCTGAGGACGTTGTCATGGAAGTGCACCATATAGTGACTGCAGGGCACACAGAAACCGCAAGAGGCATAGCGCGCGTGTTGGATATTCCGAACTCAACGGTCCGCAAGCTCTTGCGCTCGGTACTTCACATGTTTCCCTATCGGTTCCAGCGCGTCCAGATGTTGGAGCCGGGTGACCCACAACAACGTCTGGACTTCGCAAATGCATTTTTGTTACGATATGATGCGGATAACGACTGACCACTTCGCATACTATGGACGGACGAGGCGCATTTCACCTTAAATGGCAGCATTAACACAAAGAATTGTGTGCACTGGGGAGAGACGAATCCTCATGCTGTGGCGCCAGTACCATTATTTGACGCCAAAGTGACTGCGTGGTGCGGCATTACAGCTACATTTGTTCTGGGCCCGTTCTTCTTTGAGGAAACGACCCCGACTGGCCCTGCAACATGTTCTGTAACGGTCCCTCGGTATGCAGCCATGCTGAAAAATTATGTCTTACCGGAGTTGCGTCGGCTGAATGCACTCAATGACATTGTTTGGATGCAAGATGGCGCACCTCCACATATAGCGAGGTCAGTTAAAAGGCTCCTGGATCAGCATTTTGGTGATCGCATCATCTGACGCTATTATCCTTTTCCGTGGCCTGCGCGATCCCCATATCTGACGCCTATGGATTTCTGGTTTTCGGGCTATCTCAAATCCAGAGTTTATCTGTGCAATCCTCAAACATTGTCGGACTTAAAGGATTCTATACGGCGTGAGATTGGAAACATCCCTCGTGCCATGTTGCGTGCAGCGACATTGTCCACCGTCTCCCGCATGCAATGCGTAATTGCCTGTGATGGCACTCATGTGGAAAATGTTTGAAATTAATAAAGATTTTTTTTCTCTATGTGTTCTCATCATTGAGCAGTGTCTTGTCTCTGTCGTATGCATTATTCCTCCGTGCGCCTTGAAGAACTGTTTGTATGTGTATAACACGTCGGTTTTCGGACATATCGGTACCGTTTCAACGCTATTTAGGGTTTTTGCATGTGCTGAACATTTTGCAATGGTAAAAAGTAGGCGTTGCCATTCGAAAATTTCGAGTTTCTGTCACTATAACTGTAACCGCGAGGGCCACTGTGTTGCCATTCACAGAATCTTGAGCGCATATTTCAAAAGAACTATATTTGAAGTATCATCTTGATCGGTTAAATAGAATGGACGCTAGAAGTGCAGATGTTGGCAAAGTTTTTTTATAATCACCCTGTATATATACAATATTTACTATTCATTAGACAAAAAAAATTTTTTTTCCTTTCGAAAAGTATAACAATTTACAAGGAAGACAATGCGCTTTATTTTACACTTCAATTTATTTTTAAATAAATTTTTTCCGTTTTATATAGTTAAACTAAAATTATTTAAAACCTCGATTCTGGACTTGAAAATTTGAAGTGCTCCACAATTTTTTTCTTATAAAATTAGTAATTACAAAATTAAATTAAATTTAGGTATTTGTTACTTTTAAACAAATTACTGACCGACTATTCCTTTCGATTGAAGTGCCATGAAACAAAGCCAATTAGTCCTTCATTTTGAACCATAAATAAACGACATTTTATATCAAGAATAACTAACGAAGTTAACATCTGAGCTGTCACCGTCCTTCATTCATTGCAGCATATCAGTTGAGCCCAACTCAGGTATAGGTACAAGGAAGCATGCTTTTGCAACTACAAGGGGAAGGATATTAGATTAATGAAAGATCCCCTTAATCAATCGAAGACCATCATGTTGATAAAGTCTACACATGTGAATAATTCACTAAGCAATTATTTTTGTATGAAGCAACGGGAAAGCTAAGAAAAAAGATTTTGACTTAAAAGTAAACTTCATTATCTGATTATTATTTAGAATTATAAGAGAGTATGCGCAAGTTTTTCATCAAGAAAATCAATATAGAAATAAAATATATTCTTTGTTTTTTAACTTATGATTGATCTATAGATCTATCTAGTTTATGAGTGTGGATTAGTATCATATATATTTATATTGTTAAAAACTTGAATTTATTTCATATAATTATTTTACTAATTCTCAATTTTAATCATAAAGGGGGCCTTTAAAGCAAATAAACATGTACTATTGAAAGAAGTGTGAAATTTCGGGCAAGAATTGGAAATTTTAAGAGCATTTTGTCAAAGATACCTCTGGAAAATTCGTGGTGTGAAGAGTATAGAGTTACATCGAATATATTTTCACACACTCTCACACAAACACCTTTCACGTCAACAACGATCATAATGTAACGTGATATTTCCCACATTATAAACCAGGGCAATTATTCATGTGAGTTTCGGGTACTTTTTTACTTTCATGGTCATTAAAGTTGGGAATGCGCTTAGATTCTCTATAAAATAACTTACATTTGAAATATATATATATATGTAAGGTATATATATATATATATATATATATATATATATATATATATATATATATATATATATATATATATATATATATATATATATATATATATATATATATATATATATACATATATATATATATATATATATTTATACAGTAATTGTAATCTTATGATTACTGTTTATTATAAATAAAATTGCTATTGTCATTGCTGTTTTATTGCCAGAGTCCTTCTATATGAATTTTCTATGAAAGTGTATTATTAAAGGGGAAACTATAAAAACCGTCTATCAAAATCGAAAACGCATATTTAAATATGATCTTGTCTATTGCTCTTGTCAATTACTTCGATTGGCGATGGTTTCCATGTTTTGTCGATTGATTACGAGTACCTTAAATACAAACAAGCACCAAATTTCTGAACAAAATAAGCAGTATCATTCTAAATAATATATCTCTATCTATGTGTTTATATATATATATATATATATATATATATATATATATATATATATATATGTATATATATATATATATATATATATATATATATATATATATATATATATATAATCGCTTTTCGTATTCTGTAATTTGTACCGTTTTATTGTATATATGATTTTTAACAAATGTATGAGTAACAACACCCCTGTTGTGGAATATTAAAATCTACATTATTAAATATGGTTACGGAATTTCAAACTGGCCGATGATGTCATCTCTTGCGATTATTCTTAACGAATTAGTGACAAGTATTCGATACCTTTGTGAGAAGGTTAAGTTTTCTCGAGGCTCTTTTGGTTGACCTCTCTTAACGAGCAGATGTGCTACGGAGTAATGGTTGGTCTTCACACAAAGAAATTGCTCATCTATTAATAAAAATTATTCTTGAAAGTCTGCCTGTTCAATAATTTCAACAAGACAAAGGAGGTAACCACGTAATACATTATATATATATATATACATATCTATAATATATATATATATTATACATACATATATATATATATATACATACATATATATATATATATATATATATATATATATATATATATATATATATATATATATATATATATATATATATATATATATATATATATATATATATATTATTTTATATTATATTTTTAAACTTATCATTTTCTTTGTTTGCCGCCAAATTTTAAAGTCGTTAAAAGTGTGCAATAATAAAAAAAAAAGGTCACGAGTCATTGTGCTAGAAGAACAAAAGAATGTTCAACTCTACAATAATAATTTAGAGGCGAAGTTGATGCTTGAGTTGGCCATTGCCTTCTCCGTCAAGCATTAACATCAAACCATCAAAGAGAGTATTGAACATGCTTCTCCTTCACAACAGTGCACCTTTTCCAGCAGAATACCACAGTCCCATGCATCACATGATATTCTATAAATAAATGAAACTGAATGTTTAAATAGCAATCAAACTGGAATATTAATCCAAAATTACTGCGGAAACACTGTTCAGTTGATGCTTTTCGGAAAGTGCAATCCCTATCTACAGCGATGCATCTTTTGCCCGAAATTCCGATATCGATACATTGTTTCTTTTCTGTATTGTGCCACTTTCCCTTTCCGAAAGATGCGTTGCCATGACAACGAAACGAGTTTTGAAAATAGTTTCCACGCATTGTGTCGGGCCGTCTTATTTGGGCCGCCGCATCCGTAACGAAAACGGAACGAAAGAAAAGGAAAACTTTTATGGGGGCTTGCCTGTACTCCGGAGTTGTATTCTGACCCCGGGAGTCACTTCTTCAGCAGAGATTCGGATTGGCAGCGCTGGATTTTGAGGGAGAAGAGGAATCCCTCTCTCCAACACGAAAAGGAAAACAACGACGGCTTCCTTTAAGAATTTAGGCTATCCATTTTCGATAACAGAATAAATTATAAAAAAAGGAAAATTTAGCAGCATCGAAAATTTATACTATAATCGTAAACAAGTTATCGAAAATTCATCTGATTTCGCCATAATGAAAAAGGAATATAATATTTTATATAAAATGTTTTTCAATTAAAAAGAAGTAAGTATTTTTTTATATTACAATGATTGAATTTAAATTAAAATTTGTTCCTTAGTATATTTACATCGTATGGGAGTTTTATATAATAAACACTAACCGCTCTCTTTCTGTAACTTTAACCCTTTAATCTCCATTAAACTATTATAGTGTTGTTGCTCTAGTGAATTGTTAATTAGGTCGTATTAAAAATTTATTATTTTTAAATGTAATCAAAAAATATTGAGCAGTATATATATAATACATATATCGACAATAGTAATCATCTTGATATCTGTATTCGTCCTAATAAAACTATGCTACGTGATCAGATCATTTGTCAGAGAGTCTAAAAAATATATCGATATATTTACTTAATCATTTAGACCTTTTTTTATCAAGCATAGACAAGAAGGCCACGACAACACGAAGGTAAATATTTATGCTAGGGTATTCATGTCGCATCAGCATAATCATGTTGTGGATCTTTTGATTGTACCAAATGGATTATAACTTAAAATTTTATCCATTATCAAGCACTTTTTTTTAATTTTTAAGAACGATTAAATGACCGCATTTATCATCTTATTTCCACAATAACTTAATTTCACCCATTTCTCATTCCCACAATGACGGACTCACTAACATCCAACATGCGATAGACACCATCAACTAACTAGTCCTGGTGTCCATAAGGAAGGTCAAACAAAATCTATTATTAACCGAGATTTGACACGGCCTATAGTATTTAGTTTTTTTTTATTTCTTTAAAATTAGAGGGATATGCAAATGCTGAATCTTAGCTTCTGAGTGCTTATCCTCTGAATTGCTCATTTGAAGCTCATTATTTAGCTTTCCATCGGAAGCTCTCAGTTGCACAAAGGATGATCAATTTTCCAAGAAATATACACTAACAATAAAGCTTGAGTTAGGCTATCAAGAATAAATCAGTGAATAACTACTATATTATTTGTGATATAGCAGCTTTACATTATCGTGATTTCTTGAAACTACAAGGTTTATTTTCCAATATATCACTATCTTTGGTAATGTATCCAGACTTTCTCCAAGAATCAATTCACAAACTCTAACTTGATATTAACACCGGAATACATATTTACTTTAATACAATATGCTAAGATTCAGACGCAGCTTATACTTTAGTTCTGTAAACTGTGATTAGGGTTTATAAATGACATTTATAAAAGATAAAGATTGGTGGCATTCTTTGGACTTTGTTGTTGGATTAAAATTTGGTCAATTTAGTTAGTTTATAATAAGAATATAAAAATATATTAATATCACATGGTGATTGAACCATTGATTACAACAGATTCTAAATGTTCTTTCATTCATGTGTACTTAAGAAAATATTGTAGATATAGGTTTAAAAGAAAAATAAATTGGTAGCCAACTTTGAAAGACCCCTTTTCATTCGATGTTGTTACCTATGACACTTGGACAAGCCAAGCTCGTTATGCCTTGGCAATGCGAATTTAAGTCAATAAGGAGTGTCTTTCATTTTAATCAGAGCACCATAAAGGTGAAAGTACGTCCTTGCTCTTTTCTAAATCCTCCGATAGATGGCATCACCAGAGAATTCACCTCCTCAATTTTGACATTGATCTGAAGAGCGGGTGCGGAAATTTTCTTCAGACCATTGCACCCATGATAACTGCTCAACGACAGACCACAGGACTTTCGATTCCACAGATTTAACGAGCACGTATATCGCATGTACTCGGTGGGTCTTTGGCGGAATTGGGAATCGAACCCCGTCCTTCCGTATGGAAGGCCGATACCCTAACCACTAGGCTTCCACGGCCCTTTTCATTCGATAAATGTTGCAATCTAAAATTGTTAAAAAATTAAGTACATATAGCTTTAAAACAAAAAATTAATATATATATTAATTTTTTTGTTATTATTAAATTAATATATAATTTTGTTAAATTAATATATAATTAATTAATATATATATTAATATATATGTATATAAGGGCATATTAATGTTAAAACTAAGTAAGGAAATATTGATGCTAAAATTTTTCATTTTCTGTAGAAAAGATACGTTATTTTCAAATGAGTGAAACAAAACTTTTTTTATTGAAACTGTAACAAATTTATGTTCACAAACAAATCCAACGAATCTATCAGACACCAGAAAAGAAAGAAAGATTTGATGATAAAATAAAACAAAAAAAAATTGATTTATTTATTATAAAAAAGAACACTTTCGCAACTTTATTTTATTTTAAAAATACAGAATAAGTAATAATTTAATTGAAACGAGATACTAGAAATTGAATCAAAGAAAGAATTGTAACTTTTCTTTAATTAATGTGAGTATTAAGTTTCATAAGAGAAACGGAAAATAAAACTAGTTTCAGTAAAAAAGTAAGATTTGTTTTTAATGGAATCTAGAAATCGGCAGGTTTAAAATGAGAAAATACCTAAGTTTTCCTGTATTGCTTAAGATACAAAAGTAATTTCGAATCTTCATAAAGAGCTTTTGTATTTTGTTTCAAACTATGATAAATAGTTTATTACTTTTTACGAATTTGAGTTGAATGTATTAAGCAATAAATATTTACGAGAAGATATTTTGGAGAACTGCTGGAATAAATTATTGAAACAATATGGAAAGATGACTTATGATTCGAGAATGAGAAGAGCATCTACTTTCATATTGGATTTTTTTAATGTCAAAAAGACAAAATTATGTTCCAATAATATAAAAATGACAACAAAAAAAAATTAGGAAGAAATCTTATTCTTTCAGTTACCTGTAAGAGATGGAGTGAAATTCTTGAATTTTATATCATTTAATTTCCGTTACCCAATATTTATTATTCTTACTCCTGTTTAAAATTCATATTTCTGTGCATTTTTTCTTCTTTTATTTTAATTTTTTTTTTTATCAAATATTGGCTTTATTTTTTTTATGGTGGATATACCCTTTTTTTTTGAAATGCATTTTATTTATTACCTGGTGGCCACAGATAAGCATCAGCGTATAAATAATCTAACGAATGCAGTTATGGATGTGTGCATGTTTCCATCCATCTCCATCAAATGTCCGGGCAGCCTGACAGCCCCGTTAAGCCCCGGTTGACCTGCTGGGGCGTGGTTCAATCAAAATCTCGGCCGCCCCATGGAATGCAGCCAGATTGAAAATACAAATAGCATAAAAATATCCGCCACCAGGGCTGTCGACATTAAAGGAATATTGCCGGACGCCCCGAACTTATTCCTCTTCCTGCCATGATAGACGACGAGCGGAAGTATGACGTCAGAAACACGCATGTGTGACTGTTTGCCGACGGATTTCCATAGATCAGAAGTTTTATGCTTTGAGCCCAATCTTATGAGATATGAAACTTTCTCAGGGAATTTCTTTTACCCTAAATAGCTCGGATTTCATTTTCAGTGGGTTTTTTTTTTCTATGTTGAATATTTTCAAATAATGTTTAAATTTTATTATATTTGAAATTTTTTCAATATATATATATACACACACACTGCTCAAAATAATTAAAGGATATTGCGGTTTTAGGTGGATCTTGTGGCTGGGAAACTTTTTAGCTGATTGATACGTGGTCGACAGACGTAGTAGGTTATATGAGAATAAATTACACATGTTTGGCAGAAAAAAATGCATTTTATTGCGCATTTGTGTATAAAAGGAAAAAAACACAATTTGTGCACATGAGAAAAAAAGAATAAGAAAAGGTGTTGTCTTCAAAGGAAGTTATTTTCAGTAAGGGGTAGGGTTTCCATGGACAGCGATCAACGTTGAACACATTTGAGGTATGGAGTCAATGAGGCTATTAATCACGAGTTGAGGTATTCTGTCCCACTCTTCCAGAAGAACTCTTTCCAGATCTTGGAGAGTTTGTGGGGGTGGTTGGTGGGCAGCAAATCGTCTTCCTAGAGCGTCCCAAACGTGCTCTATTGGATTCATGTCTGGAGAACACGCTAGCCTTTCCATTTGTACTATTCCTTCCTTGAAAAGGAAATCCTCCACTTGGTTAGCACGATGTGGCCTGCAGTTTTCACCATTAAAATGAAGTCATCTCCGATTGCTGCGGCGTAAGGGACACCTATAGGTCTGAGGATCTCATCCCTATATTGGCGACCAGTCAGAGGTTCATATCGAATGATATAGAGGTGTGTGCGCCCGTCAATGGAGATGCCACCATACACCAACACTTCCCCACCGCAAAATCTGACACTTTCGTGCACGAACGCAGAATTATTCCTACTGCCACGGTCCCTACAGATGAAAATACGCCTATTATCAGGATGAACAGAAAAACGGGACTCGTCAGAAAAAAGAACATCGCTCCATTCATTTTTCCTCCAGTTCACATGCACCGTTGCCCATTCCCTGCGGTCGCGACGATGCCTTGATGTTTGTTTAACACATACTATCGGTCGACGAGCATACAGACCTACACCATGGAGTCGGTTTCCGGCAGTCTGAGTTGAAACCGTGGTGTCAGTTGCCGAGCGAAGGTGTTGATGGATAAGAGTAGCGTTCATATTTCGGTGTCTCCGAGCCGTTAACACTAAATAACAATCTTCATTGGGCGTTGTTGCCCATCTACGACCTTGCCCTGGTCTTCGGCCTGCACTTCCAGTCTCCAAAAAACGGTTCCAGATCCTGGAAATCACACTTTGTAACACTCCAATGGCTTGCGCTACTCCGGCTTGAGTTTTGGCCCCCCTCTAACCTACCAACAACTCTCCAAGCTTCTGAACCTGTTAAATGACTTCGCTGAGACATCGTACTCATCGAAACAAAGCAGTCACTGAATACCGATCATCCTTGTATTTATTGTCTTTTATTCAGTTGAAAGTCAAATTTCATTCACTGCCGCTGAAGTGACGTTTTTGACGTCGAACTCAAAATTAGCATACTCCACAGTTTGAAAATCAGAAAAATTTTCATTTGTGACTCTCATCTTCCGTTTTCAGCAAAAAAAATTTCGTTTATATCTTTATTTCATGTAAAACTCACAATATCCTTTAATTGTTTTGAGCAGTGTATATATATACACACACACACACACACACACACACACACACACACACACACACACACACACACACACACACACTATATATATATATATATATATATATATATATATATATATATATATAACACATTCTTTCAGTTAAAATTCTAAAATTTATTGATAGATGAATCCAACTATTACGACTTTCTATTGTGATATATTGAAAATATCAATTTTACAATAATTTTTTTTAAAATCTAAAATTCCATAACATGTAATTTTCTACACAATCAACGAATTCTACCAAGAATTTCATTTTAAAAAGATTTGATTTGACGAATTTTTTAATGCTAAGGAGAATTTTTTGATCGATTCCTATTTTATGTTTAAACTGCTCAGCGTTGATTGCCCATACAGATACTTGAAAACGAATAATATACTCATACCTGAATAATAATATGCGTACCTTGATACGATTCTTGCCAAATTTCATTGGTTGTTAATGGTCAGCACTTAGGCCTTGCTTCAAAAGTTCGTGGGTATGATTCCTGCTTTGAGCATAGATGTTTACAATAGTATAGATTCCATTTTAAGTCTTAAATTCGGTCCTTTTTTGTGCAAGAAATGTTCATTAAGCAAGAAATCCGCCAATCTTATTCTCAGGCTGGAATTTATTAAGTAATGATTTGGCATGGAAAAAATGTTAAATAAAATGATTTGGTATCAAGTACAGAACAGATAAAACGAACTTTGAATATTAAGGTAGATTTAAGTAAGATTTTCTAATATAATCTGGAGAGACATTGCAATACTAATTCATTAAAAATTAATTTGTGTGTAATACAAGATAATCTATTTTAGAATACATTCCTTACTTAATTAGTATATTCCATATCTTTATAATTTAGAAATTTTTTATCGAAATTTTATATTTTAGCGAACAATTTTTCGATCAGATTTTAAAAAGAAATGCGTGAATACATAATTAGTAAAACTTTGAAGATTAGTCTAAGTCAAAAAATCAACGATTCCTGTGTTCAAATTTTTGAATTTCAATAACAATATGTAGACAATTTTGTCGCTTTATGTCTAATTGATTTTTTTGATAATACGTTACAGCAGAATGCTGATGTCAGTTGATGACATTGGCACGTTTAGAAAATTGTTAAATATACACATTTAACTTCCAAAGTTTAAACGAGTCGTCATGTCTCCTTAATAAAAGAGGAAACAACATAAAATCGTTCCTCATGCCTTTCTTTCCCAAACAGCAGCGGTACCACCACATCAGGTACATAATGATCATCGCAAACGATCATCATACTTAGGTCGCGACCCACAAATCATAAACAGGAGGGGTAGAGGAAGAAAAAAAATAATGGAACTTGTACTTTTGAAATATAAAAAACATGTTATCCTTCTTTATTTTTACATTTGCCATTTCGACAATAATATTGCATAAAAGAAATGGCAACATGCTCTCGTCTGCCAGGTGTGGATGGAAATGACCATTACGTGTTACAGCATGATAGGTGCTGATGCATTAGAAGGCGGGGCCAGAGACAAAAATGTAATAGAGAAAAATGCGTAAGATCACGCTTCGACGAGCATTTCCGCGCCGCTGATCGTTAAGCAAAATCCCAGTTGATGAGAGAGAGAGAGCAAACTTTTGCACTTTCTTTTTTTTTCCTCATATACAAATCCTCTTCATCGTGTGTATATTTCCAAGTTTTTTTTCCATCCTACTTTATTTCTTTTCGCTTGCAACTTTATTGAAATTCTGTAATAGCTTTTTGACGGAATGGTCTAATCTTCAAACAAAACTTGGTAGTGGTGAAGGAGGCCATGTTATGATTAGCGTAAAATATAACAGAAATTGTATTGAAATATCAGGTTATGTATAATGTAGTATTTTCATCCTACTTTATTTCTTTTCGCTTGCAACTTTATTGAAATTCTGTAATAGCTTTTTTGACGGAATGGTCTAATCTTCAAACAAAACTTAGTGGTGGAGAAGGAGGCTATGTTATGATTAGCGTAAAATATAACAGAAATTGTATTGAAATATCAGGTTATGTATAATGTAGTATTTTCATCCTACTTTATTTCTTTTCGCTTGCAACTTTATTGAAATTCTGTAATAGCTTTTTGACGGAATGGTCTAATCTTCAAACAAAACTTAGTGGTGGAGAAGGAGGCTATGTTATGATTAGCGTAAAATATAACAGAAATTGTATTGAAATATCAGGTTATGTATAATGTAGTATTTTCATCCTACTTTATTTCTTTTCGCTTGCAACTTTATTGAAATTCTGTAATAGCTTTTTGACGGAATGGTCTAATCTTCAAACAAAACTTAGTGGTGGAGAAGGAGGCTATGTTATGATTAGCGTAAAATATAACAGAAATTGTATTGAAATATCAGGTTATGTATAATGTAGTATTTTCATCCTACTTTATTTCTTTTCGCTTGCAACTTTATTGAAATTCTGTAATAGCTTTTTGACGGAATGGTCTAATCTTCAAACAAAACTTGGTGGTGGTGAAGGAGGTTATGTTATGATTAGCGTAAAATATAACAGAAATTGTATTGAAATATCAGGTTATGTATAATGTAGTATTTTCATCCTACTTTATTTCTTTTCGCTTGCAACTTTATTGAAATTCTGTAATAGCTTTTTGACGGAATGGTCTAATCTTCAAACAAAACTTGGTGGTGGTGAAGGAGGCCATGTTATGATTGGCGTAAAATATAACAGAAATTGTATTGAAATATCAGGTTATGTATAATGTAGTATTTTCATCCTACTTTATTTCTTTTCGCTTGCAACTTTATTGAAATTCTGTAATAGCTTTTTGACGGAATGGTCTAATCTTCAAACAAAATTTGGTGGTGGTGAAGGAGGCCATGTTATGATTGGCGTAAAATATAACAGAAATTGTATTGAAATATCAGGTTATGTATAATGTAGTATTTTCATCCTACTTTATTTCTTTTCGCTTGCAACTTTATTGAAATTCTGTAATAGCTTTTTGACGGAATGGTCTAATCTTCAAACAAAACTTGTTGGTGGTGAAGGAGGCTATGTTATGATTGGCGTAAAATATAACAGAAATTGTATTGAAATATCAGGTTATGTATAATGTAGTATTTTCATCCTACTTTATTTCTTTTCGCTTGCAACTTTATTGAAATTCTGTAATAGCTTTTTGACGGAATGGTCTAATCTTCAAACAAAACTTGGTGGTGGTGAAGGAGGCCATGTTATGATTAGCGTAAAATATAACAGAAATTGTATTGAAATATCAGGTTATGTATAATGTAGTATTTTCATCCTACTTTATTTCTTTTCGCTTGCAACTTTATTGAAATTCTGTAATAGCTTTTTTGACGGAATGGTCTAATCTTCAAACAAAACTTGGTGGTGGTGAAGGAGGCCATGTTATGATTGGCGTAAAATATAACAGAAATTGTATTGAAATATCAGGTTATGTATAATGTAGTATTTTCATCCTACTTTATTTCTTTTCGCTTGCAACTTTATTGAAATTCTGTAATAGCTTTTTGACGGAATGGTCTAATCTTCAAACAAAACTTAGTGGTGGAGAAGGAGGCTATGTTATGATTAGCGTAAAATATAACAGAAATTGTATTGAAATATCAGGTTATGTATAATGTAGTATTTTCATCCTACTTTATTTCTTTTCGCTTGCAACTTTATTGAAATTCTGTAATAGCTTTTTGACGGAATGGTCTAATCTTCAAACAAAACTTGGTGGTGGTGAAGGAGGTTATGTTATGATTAGCGTAAAATATAACAGAAATTGTATTGAAATATCAGGTTATGTATAATGTAGTATGTGCATGCGTAAAACATCAACCCTCAGGGAGCAAACCCTTCAATTTACTCCTTGGAGAATTTTAGGTCTACGATTTAAAACTTTCCATCAGCAAAATGCCACTATGTAAAAGTAGTTCCTTTATAAATTCTCTTTATGAAAATATACACCCACATATTATTATAACATATTTAAATTTTATATTAGCTATTGCTATATATGGATAGCTCAACATAATAAAGAAGCAATTTTATGAAATATAATTTATAACACATTTAAAGAAGCATTTTAGCTTACATTTTAATTACAAATTAAGTTGTAAATACTTTGCTTTTTGGCCACTATAAGACATTTTTATAATTTGGACAGAGAAATATGGTGGTGTCTATCTTTTCATACACATGACTGATGTTATGGATATTTTTCTTTATAAGGATATCATTTATATCCTATAAGGATATAAGGGTTTACTATTACAGATATTTGCGGTCGAAGATAATGGATGCCCAAAGTGCGTTCTCAATTTTATAAGGTGCTGTCTCGAAGTCTGTTATCGAAGCGATTGAATACTATATGTACATAAACTTATAAAACTGATGCCATCAAAATATTTTATACTATAAGAATGTAAATATTGGCTGATACTATTGATATCTATAACAGAAGCCACAGAATACCATAAGCAGATAATGGTTAGGCCATAGGTTATGCTTTGATACCATCATTAAATGCATTAAATATAATAAAGATGCGCGTTTGAACAAGATGAATCATTTACTTCATAATCTCAAGTAAAAATAAATTTAGTCAATGGATGAATTAAAACATTGATTTTGTAAATGAGCACATAATTTTTTCTTGATTCAATTAAACTTTAATTCTTGAGATTAGTTTCTCAACACATTTGCAAAATGGTGATTGTTTTTTAATCAAGTTTGATTTTTAAAAAGAGAAACTTGAAGGAAGTTACAAGTTTAATGAACTATATGCACAAGAATGAATCAAAAACATCTGTTTTTCACGATGCTATCATGCTGTATATATTATGAAATAATATGTTTATAGGATAACATTGTTATAAAATATGGTCAAGCACATGATGAAAAATATTTGATAAATTATAGACTACAAAACTAAACTCAAAATGAAGTAGGTTTAACAACACTCAAACTTAACTTGCGAAGGGTTCTGAAATATTCAGCACCATTCAAAAATCATTAAGAATATATTAATTTATAATTCAGCTAAAGATTTTATCTTTTAACACAAAATAAGGATATTATGTTGCTATTATTAAGATTTTAATTCTTTGTTAAGTAGAAAAATTTCCTTTTATGATAAAAATATTTATTTTAATTTTTCATAACTGTTAATATTATTTTAGAAAAATGTATAGTAGTCAAATAAATTAATATACAGTCTGTTAAATAGAAAAGCTGGCTAACTTTCCAAAATTAAACAACGCAAATCATAACTTGAGCATAAAAAGAATAATACTAAGATGTCAATAATGAATATATTTATATTTACGTGTGTGTCCATATTCAAAAGAGAAGTAAATGGTAAAAATTTTAAGGCACTTAACATATAATCCTACACAATGTATTAAATTCTATTATAGAGGAATCCACCAAAACCATTTTTAGAGAAAATAATGATGGAATATCATGTCGGTCATGTAAAAAAAGAAAGTAGAATGGAACTGTATTGTCATTCTATACCCTACTCCTCGTAAAAGGAGTCAACTTGTAAAAAAAACCAGGCAACTCATTTATTTCACACAGTATTTACATAAATGCATGGGCCATATCTCTCTCGGCTGGCCTGGACATTTGCAGAGTGTTGGCAGCAATACCGACATCAATATCCTGTCCTTTTCTCCCCGCATTATAGACTGTTGCCATTCTCTTCAACTTAATCCGTAATTTATTACTGTTGTCTTCGGTTGCAGGAGATAAATGTATATAAACTACGGCTGGAGACAGCAAACGATAGTGAAAAAAAGAAGCGAAGTGAAGTAAGCGACATAAAACCGCATACGGCATTCATTATTTAACTGTCTGTCACTTTGTGGCCATATATATTTGAGTGAAAGTACGTCGGATTTTGGCTTCGCTCTGTTTTGTTAAGTGGTCACTGAATTGTGTGCGAGTTTTATTTTTTTCACATATTTCATTCGTTAACTTCTGTTTTATTTTTCCACGAGAAAAAAGTGATGGAACTGTCGTGATAAATTCCAGCTAGCGATCTCGAGTGTCCAGCCTTTCTATCTTAGGCAATTTATTTTATTTAGTAAAGTTTTTTTTGTGCATATGTATTTCCATTTTCATAAAGAGAATTTATTGGGATTATTTTTCCATCATTTACGTACTGGTTAATATAATTCCACATTGTTAGTGTATACTTTTATCATTAAATTATTTCAAAAACGGAAATTGCATGTCCGAATATACTTGATAATAATTGACAGTCAACAATAAAACATTAATTCAGTAGAAAACATTAAAAAAGTCTACAACTACAATGAACTGCAATACATGCAGCATGGTTAAACGAAACAAGACCAAAAGACATCGGTTGAAAATGTTTTAATCGTTTCTAAAACAGGCGTCAAAGTATATAGAAAAAGAGGCCCATCCCTTTCTGAAAACAAGTCAAATCGCAAAACAGTTGTTAACTGTACCATGCAGCATATTTGGAGAAAACTCATGGGTATATGTAAGTTTATATAAAGTAATTTTATGTAAAATGAATAGTTATAATGATTTTTTAACATTTAGCTGGCAACATGAATAATGATTTTTTGCCATGAATTTTTTTATCAGATATTATCTTGTGAACGGTGGTAATACATTGCGATATATTATCCTCATAAGCGAATAATATTATCTTATTTATCAAATTCCTATATATTTTAGTCAATAATTGCGTCGTTAAATATTTTGAAATTTTAAAAAAATGCACGTTAGTTAATTAAGATCTCATGACAAATAAATTCATAAAGCAATTGGTTTTATTAGACATGAGTACATGAATTTAAGGATATAAAAGTCATTACAGGCTATAATACCATCAAACATCGCAACACAAACTCTTCAAGTTGTTGTTGTTGTTGTCGTGTGCCAACTAGGCTGGCAACAGGGAGTGTGCTGCTCCCCTTTTCCAACTGAACCACATTTTGGTGTGGAGTCCGACTTCCTCAGTACACACACGCCATAGGGACCCGTTTATAGGGTAGGCAACCATTCACACCTCATGCATACAAGGAAAGGACAAAGACAGGATAGATAGAGAGAGATAGTACATCCATGCCCGAACCGGGATTCGAACCCAGGACCTCCTTATCCGCAGTCAGGCAAGCTGACCACTAGACAAGTTGGGCGGCAACTCTTCAAGTACTAGTCTCGTATTAGCGAGAGTATTTCAAGTTTTCAAACTATCTACTTACCACTGTTGCTTCAATAACACTTCTTACTAGTTTAATAGAAACAGAATAATGCTCAAACAAAGCTGAATAATGTTTATATAAGCGAGTTCCTGTTTACGTTTATTTCTGCCAAAATTAATGGTACATTTTTATTGCTTTGTAACTTACAGAAATTGGTGGAATAATCAAATTTCAGTGAAAGCTTGTTTCTACAAAACTGGCGTCAATAAATATTCCTTCTCGTCGATATTAAATATGGTATCACAAAGCATTTTCTTCCAATATAAAATAAACTGAATTATGTATACCAAACTCAGTTTCAATTGTTTGATTGCAATTTTATTCTGGAAAAATTAGTCAAAAAATGTTTATTTATTTTTATTTCCACAGCTAATATTATTATTGCCTCCTTTAAAAATTAATAATCCTTTCCAGCTATAAATTTGATATGATTGTTAAGCTTCTTTTAACGCAAACGCGTATAAAATTTAGACAAAATCAGAACTTATTTTAATTACATTTAATTTTAAGCAATAAGATTGTTTGATGCACGAAATATATCTAAAAAAAAATCTTCAAACAGAAAGTTGCAACACATAGCTTATACCATACGGAGGCTTCCTCTTTTTCTATAAATATATAAAATTGGCGATATATATATATATATATATATATATATATATATATATATATATATATATATATATATAAATATATATTTATATATATATATGTATATATATATTTATATATAAATATATATATATATATATATATATATATTTATATATATATATTTATATATATATATATTTATATATATATATAAATATATATATATATATATATATATATATATATATATATATATATATATATATATATATATATATATATATATATATATATATATATATATATATCGCAATAATTGCTAATGGAAGATAATATATGATATAATCAATATATACCAATATACACCAAGACATGGTCATATATAGCTATAAGCAATATTTGACCCTATTTGCGTGCAAAGTGCAAATTATTTTTGACATTAGTCGTAAAACCATAATATGGTTATTATTAAAAATAGGTGAATTACATTTTGTTTATTCTTTCAAAATGAAAAAAAATATTTGGTCTTGTTAAACCTCTTAAAACATTTTACTTGGCAAAAGTACGATACATTAAATAAAATGAGGTATTTAATATACAATATGCCTTTATGATTTTCTTCAGTTTATATATATATATAATTTTTAGACTTCATACGTTATCAATTTAAAACCAATAACATAAAATAATTAGAATGAAATAAAGCATTTGAATTGTTGGATATTACACACAGAATACATTTCTTGCAAACATAAAAGTTACTTTCAAAGTTATTTCTTCTCGGGTTGCTAATTTTTAAATACATACCCGAGTGGGAAAATGTTTCGTAAATTAATTGGAATACTTTCAATCATAAATCCGCATGCTGTCAAACATTTTTTCTATATTTATCTTATAAGCTCCTTAAGGGGACTCCTACCGCGCCATATTGAAAACGAGCGCTAATGTTAAGTCTATGGAGAAATTGAAATACATATTTCTCAAGTTCTATTATTGCTAGACCTTCACTTTTTGTTGGTTTTCCTAATGCACAAAAAGAATAATTTATTTTGTTTTGAAATTTATTTTTAAAATTATTTTAACTATTTTTAAATTGGCTCAGTAATTTGATAATATGCTTAAAACATTAATAACTTAAAAAAGGTAAAAAATTTAGAAATTTTAAAAACAGACGTAATATCTACATATATTTATAAATCCCAACAAATTTTTTTTTTACTTTATCTACGATAGAATTTTTGTATTTGTCCGCATAAAACTTAAAATTTTTCGCAAAAATTAGCAACGCCCACATGGCGGATGAATACTTGGTTGTATGAAAAATCAATCCAATCAATTGCATGCTTTAGTCAACAAGCTCCTCCTCACACACTAAAATTTGAAGTTTGGTTTTTCGCAGTTCTATCAGATAATTTGTGTGTTCCTTCCCTCACCCCCAGCAAACGCTGCGGGTGTTCCTAGTATCCGGTATCTTCCTGTAAAAATATGCTTCTAAATTGGCGCGAGAAGGGACATTTCTTTCCCCTTTACTACATACGAGGGGCTCTGATGATTACTTTTTTAATTCTTTATTTCTATTTTTGATGCAATTTTTCAAGAAGTATATCTACATGATATGATATTGCAATACATATCTATAGCTATTGCAAAATTCTTCAATTCCATATTTTTTAATCTTTATTTTATAAAAACTTCTCAAAGTTTGTTGTTTTTCTTAATTTTATATTTGATTCTAAGTTTATTGCTTACTGATTTTGGATGCAGAATTAACTTGAACATTTCAACAAAACCTACGAAATATTTATTTATCCATGAAAAATATAAAAATTGTTTATTATTAAATATAAAAATAAATAATATTATATATATATATATATATATATATATATATATATATATATATATATATATGTGTGTGTGTGTGTGTGTGTGTGTGTGTGTGTGTGTGTGTGTGTGTGTGTGTGTGATGTGAGTGTGTGTATATATGTATGGGAGAAGTAATCCATCAAGTGCTGTCCGAAAGACTCGTCTTGAAACACTCATAAATGTCTTCTACAAGAGTTTACAAGTGCGCTGATTATTTTTGCAATCGCCAGAGTATTTCTGCTGATTTATTTTCAAAACTGAAAAACAGCGAAATTTATTTTAAATTAATGGAGGTCATGAACTTTTTAGCAGAAAATGCTAAAAGTTTGTTGTTTGATGTCACAAACAATGCAGTTGAAGAATTAAATTCAATAATTGCCAAATTTATTGGGGGAAAGCAGATTAATTACTGTTTTCGTCGCTTATATCAAGGAAGATGTGCCGCGGCTGCTGTTTGCCACAACACAAGAACTCCGCACTCGAAGCTCCATAGAGAGCTATACAATAGTGGCCCTGGAAAAAGTTTTTCATAATCAAGTGTAAAGTATAACATTTTCAAACTTCCCAATAAATTAAATAAAATGAAAAATTGAATTTATCAAGAAAAAAGCTGACAAATTACGATGAAGGGGTGCATTGGTAGGGATGTGAATTCTATCACATCATTGTGATAAAAATACACATACTCGAGTGTATTCTTATCACATTTCTTGAACTACTAAATGCACATTTTTGAAGAAATTTCTCCACATTTTATCTTTAGAGCATGAATAATTTTTTATTCAATCTCTTACATAGAATAAAAATTACATAATAATTTATTTTACATCTTTTTAAATATATTAATATACTAACAAAAAGAAAATGTGATTACAATTTATATTTATATATGTATGTAAGTATTTAAATATTTTATTTCTTTTAGAAATTTAAATCAAATAATTTCATTTTTATAATATTTTATGCATTTTGGTCTAAAACATATACAAGTGAAAGTAAATTAGCGGGAAGAGAAATTCCCTGGGCTAGTAGGGTTGATTACCTTGGACTCACTATTGACAGGAGACTAACGTGGAAAGCCCATATTACTAAAATCAAAAATAAACTCATAGCAGCTAAAACTACCCTTTATCCACTGCTAGCCCCCAAGTCAAAACTCTCGCTAACAAATAAACTCCTAATATATAAAGCCTACCTCAGACCGATAATAACCTATGCTGCTCCAATCTGGGGAGGAGCAGCTGATTCAAATATCAAAGTCTTAGAAGCCCAGCAAAGCAAAATACTTAGACTTATTACTAACTCAGAGTTTTACTTTAGAAACCACCAAATAAGAGAGAACTTGGGAATCCTGCCCCTAGCACGCTACCTTAAATTTCTTGCATTTAATTTCTACCATAAATTATACACAATCAACAATAGTGAGATTCAGGGTATTGAACTTTACAGTCCTTATGATATAACGCATTTCCATAGGCCCAGAGCAGTGTAGAGAGTAAAACCTCTCACCAATATCTCCATTTATTCAAATAATTTCAAACGGAAAAGAAAGAAGAATAATAATTAATGGAAATCATATCTCTACCTAAATAAAATCTTGTGAGAAACCACATTGTAAATAAATCGTGTGGAACCTGTAAATATCTCAGTTTTATGTAATCTTAAACAACTATGGATGTGTATTATTCTTTGTCCTCCGTTGTAAATATTCTAACGGAACTTTGTGTTTATCAAGAATTATTGTCATCAATCTGTGTTTTTCCTTTGTAACTCCTTGGTAAATATTTTAACGGAATTTGTGTGCTTCAAAGAATTATTATATTCATCCTGTGTATTCTCCTTATATTTTCCTACATAAAAAATTTTATATGGATTTTATGTGTACAAAGAATTATTGTCATCATCTAAGTGTCTATTACTAGGATTACTCAATTACTTAGTCCAAAAACACAAGTCATGCAGAGTGCATCCAGTGGGAGCACTAACCTCAATAGTTTTGTATTATTCATTATTGTATCTTTATTTCTGATTTTTTAATCACCAGGCCAAGACTATCCAAGGACTCTAATTCATTAGAAAACGAGGTACATGGCCGGAAGGCTACAGACCTCCCTCAATTCCAGACGAAAAAAAAAAAAAAAGTGAATGTTTAGAAAATTATTATCTTTATTTAGCTACTTTTGTTAGTAAACTTATAATATTTTTATGGAAAAGTAAAGTTAATACCAGCAAACAATAAAAATGCAAAATATGTGGTATAAAACATTTTCGTTTGTTGATGTTCTAAAACATATTTCATGTCGAAAATAAAAATAATGACGAAATCAGTTCAAAAAGGAATTAGTGAGATGCGAAAATACTTTTTGCAAAATGTATAAAATGCCCCTATTGAACTCAGTATAATAGCACTTATACTTTTCGAAAATTAGAATATATATATATATATATATATATATATATATATATATATATATATATATATATATATATATATAAATATATATATATATATATATATATATATATATATATATATATATATATATATATATATATATATATATATATATATATATATATATATATATAAATTTTTATATATATATAGCTAAATTGTCGCTTGATACTTTAAAATGAACACTATAAGATCATTATCTTCAAAATTTTAGGATTTTTTGGCGAGTTAAAATGAGAATAAATACGCTAAGAATAATTATGAAAACAATATTTAAAGATAATGTTATAAATTTGGCTGCAAGCTTGGAGTTCTGAAATTTTGTTACAGATGAAGAAAATTTAAAAAAATTTGAAAATGGTATATGCATTGAATTTAGATGAAATGTGAGACCCTAATCTATTTTACGACATTGCTTGGAAATATATCAAGAAACAATGTAGAGATGCCTGATCAATCCAAATAGAGAGGTAGACTTTCCATTCCTACAAAAAGCATTGATAGAAATTATAAGCGAAATATACGGAATTTTCCGTTCATTTTATATCGAAATATTTTATAAAGCTAGAAAAGTTATTCCAAAGTTAATAAATAAACTACATTATTTTCTCTTTTTTAAGAGAGATAAGAAATTCGGCATTTTGGTCTATTTGAAAATATTTTTAAAAGTGAAGTTTACTTAGAGAGAAGCGTAACTGTTTTGCTTTCTCATAAAGCCCATTAAAAAAGAATCAAATCTCGTAAAATCAAAGCTAATTGAAATTATATCAAGAAAAATAAATAATTATATTTTATATTTTTATTTCAACATTGATATTAAGTTTTGATCATTTAATGAATAATAACAAAATTGATCAATTTTTTTATGCATCTTTATACTTTTCTGCTGAACAGTAAATAGAATATTTCTTTCCAAAATCTCCGAGCAGAGCTTTTTCTCTCTCACTGCTTGACTCGATGGAAGCTCACAACGGATATTTCGGGTGTCAAATTTGAGAAGCATTTGAGCTTGCCCTACTTTTTCCTCACCCATGAGATTTACGGACATACAGTTCCAGGAAGGCGAGAGGGGACAAACAAACTGACCACATATGCGGAGAAAATCTGCGTCAGAACATGGGGAAGGAAATTAGGATGCGGGGGTTATATTGTCCACTTTACCCCTATTGCGGTTAAGTGGTCTTCTCATTCCCTACTTAAAATTCGCCCCCCCATTGGAATAGGAGCTATTTTTTCTTTGTAAACAGGTGCTGTGGCGTGACTTATGAGTTTAAATTCACCAATCAGTTCTTTCAGTCTTTGTAAGAAGGACTGCCCCCAAACAACTGCGCTAGATGGCGCTGAAGCTCATTTCTAGATTTATTTTGAGGAAGGATTCCC
>JAJQOW010002140.1:0-23735 GCA_037975125.1 Latrodectus hesperus | reverse complement strand
CTAAGGCATTTATGCTATTATTGGGATCTACAAATATCCCACGAGAATGGTTTGTTGTCAAATGTGTAACATTGATGAAAAGTTTTTCTATGCCCTTATATTGCTTGGCCTCATCTGTTTAAATGAATTGCGTCTGTGGATGTACAAATTTTGATACAAATGGCCACAGATCTTTTTCTTCCTTCCATTTGTCTTTAGAAAGATGCCCTCTTTGTCTTCACGACAATAAATGCCTGTAAATAAATATTTACATATTGCAGGAGCAGTATATGCCACATTTTTAAAGCAATATTTTTCCTTTTGGTGTTGTTTGAGGGAATTTTATAATAACTTTTATTAAATACATCAAATATTTACAATCTTAAACTTACCAAAGACAGTTATTGTGTGATTTTTAGTACAACGTCCCCGATTGTACTTCCTTTTAGTCAAAAAAGTTTCATCCAAAAGAATAGTTTCACCTGAAAAAACATTTAACAATTACAGTATACACACACTTTCATAAGTGTACCTAGTAAAGAAGATTCAGGTTTTACCTGAAATAACAATTACATACACAATATTACAGAATTTTGTGCACATAAAATCGTTTACCTATCAGGCCCACCAAGTAATTGTTCATCATTTGAAATGATTACTTCACAAATCGCTCGACAGTAAGAAAACCAGTCCGTGATTATCTGTGATGAGATGGATAATAACTTCTTGTTCTCTGGATCTTTGTCTCGACGATAGGCACGCCAGGCATTTAATCCGGTAATCACCGAACTTATCTTTTCTTTTGCAACAAAATCAAAGACAATTGCTAAAATATCCGGGAAGGGTATCCTAGCTCCCTCAAAAAATGTATTCGTTGTCGGACTTGCTGTGTGTGTGCAGTTGGCTGAATTTTTTGCCGTGCAGACATACCTAAATCCAATCTCGGATGATGAATAATTCTGAACTTTCATCGGGGCTCCACACTTGCAAATTGGTGGCCCATCTTCTCTTGTCGGAATGAGATCAAGACCACCTAAAAAGGAAATAACCGTTGCGCTAGACTTTAGTATCTCAGGAGCTGAATATTTACTGAAATTTACCAGTAAAGGATGCATATCTATAATTAATAGGAAACAGAATTTAAAGAAAATATTTAAACTTAATAGTTAAAGATATGATTAAATGTTTAAAAGAAAATAAATTTAAAGAATTTAATAAAATTTAGACTAAAAAAATTTAAGAAAAATTAAATGTTTAAGAAATAGGAGACAAAATTAATAAGTAAAAATAATCAAAAATATTTATAAGAATATAATAAATATATAAATATGAAATTGTGGAAGAATAAATGATAAAATAAGTTGAAACTCGTCTAGTGGAAGACTAAAAAACGCTTCAAATAGCACAGAGCTAGCAAAGAGCAAATATAATTGGAATGAGGAACTAAAATTCATCGAATTTATACCGCAAAAATCACGACAAAACTGTGTGTTTCGTCGCCATAGCGAACGCCAGAAGTGATAAAGAGTAATATGTGTTTACCAGGCATGAATACTACTGGCTCGGAATATATTCCTGATTTTATTAAAAATACGAATAAGAAGGTGTGACATTATTTTAAAGAAATTAAAGCTTTTTACCTTTATAATCTGACATTTTGAAGATGTTTTTCCAACTATATGAGACACTAGAAGAATTTTTAATTTTTAAATATTTTATTTTCCTTTTATGTAGAAAAGTGCTTCCTTTGAGGAAAATACTTTTATATGGGCACCAAATAATTTTTTACTTTAAATTTTGATTTTCTATACCTATTTTGAAGATAATGTATAAAGCTAACTTTATTATTTATTTCTAGTATCAAATCCAAACACAGTATTGAAATGGATATTACACTAAAACAAAAATAACTCAAATCAACATTATATTTAGATTTTTTATTTTTATTTTAATCAAGTATTTAGTAGTTTCCTCGCAAATGATTCAGAGTTTTCACTTTTACAAGTAAAGGATGCATGTCATTTAATATGAAATAGAAATGATGAAAGATAAAATTTAAAAAATTAAATAAGATTTAAATTAAAAATAAGGTAATAATTATATATAATATTATATTAATAAAATAAATTCATTATTATAATTTTACTTATTTAATTTTATTATTATATTAGAAATAGATAAATGAATTTTAATGAAATTTAAAGAAATAAGAATTTTAAAGAAGTAAATAAGTTTTAGTTAAAATTAAAGAAAAAAAATCCAATCAAATAAGCAATTTAAAAAAAATAAATATGAATTTAAAAAAAAAAATTTAAAGTAAAAAAATTTAATACTTTAAAAATCTTATTTTTTTTACATAATCATTTAAATAATCAAGATCTTTAAATAATTAAATCAGTTTTAATAGAAGTTAAAGAAATAATTATAATCAAATAAATAATAATTAAAAAAATAAGATCTTAATAATTTAAAAATTTTATTTATTTTTTATTAGATTATTATCCTGGAAAATGTGTGATAGGTGAATTTTAATCAACTAAATAATAATTTTTAATATTATATAAAATTTAAGCAATCAAATAAGTTTCAAATTACAATTAAAGAAATAATGATGTATATAAATAATATTATATTAAAACAAAAAATATATGAAAATAATGCTTCATTTTATTATTATATTAGAAGTCAATAAAAAATAATAATTTTAAAAAATAAATAAAATTTTTAAGCATTCAAATAAGATTTAAGTTAAAATTAAGGAAATAATTATTTATATAAATATTATATTAATAGAAAAAATTCATTAAAATAATACGATAAATAAATAATAATTTAAAAAATAAATAAAATAGTTAAGCAATCAAATAATATTTAAATTAAAATTAAAGAAATAATTATGTATATAATTATTATATTAATAAAAAAATATTTCATTAAAATAATACGATAAATAAATAATAATTTAAAAAAATAAATAAAATAGTTAAGCAATCAAATAATATTTAAATTAAAATTAAAGAAATAATTATGTATATAAATATTATATTAATAGAAAAAATTCATTAAAATAATACTATTTAATTATTTTATTTTATTAGAAAAATATAAAGAAACAATTATGTATATAAATAATATTATATATTAATACAAAAAATACATGTAAATAATGCTTTATTTTATTATTATATTAGAAATCTATAAATAAATAATAATTTAAAAAAATAAATAAAATTTTTAAGAATTCAAATAAGATTTAAATTAAAATTAAGGAAATAATTATGTATATAAATATTATACTAATAGAAAAAAATTCATTAAAATAATACGATAAACAAATAAAAATTTAAAAAATAAATAAAATTTTTAAGCATTCAAATACGAATAAAATTAAAATTAAGGAAATAATTCTATATATAAATATATTAATAGAAAAAATTCATTTAAATAATACTATTTAATTATTTTATTTTATTAGAAAAATATAAAGAAATTAATTATGTATATAAATAATATTATATATTAAAACAAAAATACATGAAAATAATGCTTTATTTTATTATTATATTAGATATCTATAAATAAATAATAATTTAAAAAATAAATAAAATTTTTAAGCATTCAAATAAGATTTAAATTAAAATTAAGGAAATAATCATGTATATAATTATTATATTAATAAAAAAATATTTCATTAAAATAATACGATAAATAAATAATAATTTAAAAAATAAATAAAATAGTTAAGCAATCAAATAATATTAAAATTAAAATTAAAGAAATAATTATATATATAAATATTATATTAATAGAAAAATTCATTAAAATAATACTATTTAATTATTTTATTTAATTAATTGTAAATAATAATTAAATAAATAAATGAAGCAATAAAATAAGATTTATTTTAAAATTAAACAAATAATTATGAATATAAATAATATATTAATATAAAAAAGGATTAAAATAATACTATTTATTTATTTGATTGTAATATAATTTATTTATTTTTATATTAGAAATGGAAAAATGAATTTTAGTTATAAATAATAATTTAAGAAAACAAATAATATTTTTATACAATTAAATAAGATTCACTTATAATATATAATATATTTATTTTATATTTATATTAGAAATTGATAAATGAATTTTTAATAAAATAAAAAATGAATTATAGAAAATACTAAAAATAATACAAACATTTTATTTGTATTTTTTCCACGTGAAACTAAAACCCAAGGCGGGATTCAAACCTATTAACTGTTGAACCCAATCTATTTTTTGGGAAATCTTATTTATTTTCTATTACATTATAGTCCTGGAAATTGTGTGATAAGTGAATTTTAATCAACTTACCAACAATTTTAAAAATTAAATAAAATTTAAGCAATTAAATTAGATCAAAATTAAAATTAAAGAAATAATTATGTATATAAACGATATATTAATATAAAAAATTCCTTTATTTTATTATTTTATTATTATATTATAAATCAATAAATAAATTTTTATTAAATAAATAATAATTTAAAAAAATAAAATTTTTAAGCACTCAAATAAGATTAAAATTAAAATTAAGGATATAATTATGCATATAGATAATATTATATTAATACAAAAAAGCATTAAAAAATAACACTATTTATTTATTTTTATATTAGAAATCAATAAAAGAATTTTAGTTAAAAAAATAATAATTTATAATCGTAAATTTACTATCTTTAAGTTAATGATTTTATGTGAAAAGGATAACATTATTACATTACAGTAAACACATTTTGAAAATAATTTCTCAATGTCTTTTGTATAGTAAATTCATTTTCCATTCATAAAAAAAAAAAAAAAAAAAATCTTCCTCCTTCATTGTGTTTTTAATAAAAACGAAGTGAAAATCTTTTAAGACCTCAGTTTAAGTGAATAAAAAACTTCTCGAAGAAGAGTAAAGGAATTTCGCGGGTCGGCCTCTAGTGTAAGACTCATTCTTTTACTGCAGTGGCTTTCTATTCTACAGCCTGAGTAAAAATTTTAAAACCAGTAAAATTTTTTGAGAAAATGTAAAATAAAATAAAAGGGATTCAAATAATATTAATTATTAAATTCCATGGATAAGAAATAATTACTATAAGCAAAATTTGTAAATAAATAATTATGAGAAACATGTGGTTATTTACAAAGTTAGTATTTCTGCCTGAGTAAAAACTTTAAGGCCAACAGTCATTTTTTAAAAATAAATATAATATAGTCGTGTATTTTTATCATTGCAACTACTAGCTTGTGACAACGCTGCAATTTACATGCTTGTCATACGTTTCTTCGAAGAAATAATTATCTTTGTGAAGATGTCGAAGGGTAAGAAGTTAACTGATCGTATAAGAGGACAGATGGAAGCTTTGTCTTCAACAGGAATGAGTCGTTGTGCTATTGCGATAAAGATAGGAAGATAGAAGACTGTAGTCAACAATTTTTTTAAAATTGAAAGACAATTATGATAAAAAGAATACTGGGGAAGACCTATAGCTTTGTCATCGCGTGATGAAAGAAAAGTTTGCAAACTTGCATCTACTGGAAAGTACTCAACCAGGAAACTGATTGCGACGATAGGTTTAAAAGTTTGTCCAAAAAAAAAAAAAAACGATTTATAACACAAATAGAAGGTCTGGAAGGTACACTTATATAGCAAAATAGACTAAGCCTCAGTTACTACAAAGACACAAAATAGAGCTTTGAACTTTGGCCAGAAAGTCCTGACCTGAGACAACCAATGGATAAAAATTATTTTTTCTGACGAAAAAAAATGGAATTTGGATGAACCAGATGGCTGGAATTTCTACTGGCAGGATATAAGAAATGAAAAAGAAATATTCTCCAAGCATTAATTAGGTGGAGGACTTGGGGCTGTTTCGCTTATAATGGTGTGGGCTCAACTGCATTCGTTTCAGGTAGAATGAATTCACAAGGATACCAAAATGTATTAACAAATCAATTTTTGCCAAATGCTGAATGTCTTGCTAGAGAAAATTGGAAATATCAGCAAGACAATGCATCGATCCATTCGAGTAACAGCACAAAATATTGGTTTCAAGTCAACAATGTTGAAACTGTAAAAGGGCCAGCTAGATCACCTGACCTCAACCCAATCGAGAACCTTTCAGGTGACTTAGCAAGAAGAGTTTATGCAAATGGGGGACAATTTACATCAACAACAGAGCTGAAATCTACAATCGAAGATGAATGGTATAAAACCGGCCCCACCCTTTGTCAAAAATTCGTTTCATTCATGAAAACAAAAATATTTGAAATAATTTGAAGAAATGGCTGCTACACAACCTTCTAAGAATTTGTAATTTTTTTCTTATATGTTATTTTCTATGTTGGCCTTAAAATTTTTACTCAGGCTCAAATATTCATCTGTGTGTTGTGTAATATTTTCTAATAATAAAATATTTGCAAATTAATTTTTCTACTTTTTTTACTTTTATCTGAGCTCAATGATTATCAATCAAATGGTATTTTAATTCCTCAATTTAAATGTTTCCATTTTCTCAAAAATGTCTACTACTCAGACTGTAGAATAAAAATCTTTTTGGTTAGGTGGTCAGCCCAAAAACGAAATCCCCGGTTTTTAGTTCCCTAGCATGATTGGTACTCAGTTAATCGATCCACTGAAAGGCTGAGTTGACCTAATCTGAGAATCGAACCTGGGATCTGTGACTTGGGACCACTAAGTCACCATGCTTAACAAATGTAAAATTTTGGGTGAATTTTGTCATATAGATTTCTATGGAACAGAAGTCTATAGAGAAATGTGGGACTGAAAGATGTTACTCAGAAGTAGAAAAGAAACCAAAAACTCTGAACTTCCAACATGCCTTAGCTCATACGGTGAAGATAGAGAGAAGATGTTGCCATTCAAATACTTTTTACAATTTCTGCATCAATTGGGAGCTGTGAACATTCATTCAGCAAAATAAAATTAATTTTTACTTATTTATGATCCACCATGATTCAAAACCGTCTAAGTGGTTTAACAATCTCAAGTATAGAAAATGAAAAATTTGCAAGGATCAACTTTAATAAAGTAATTGATCAATTCGCTTCAGCAAAGGCAAGAAAAATGTGAATAATGCAGTATATTAGATAGCAAATAATTACATCTGCTTATATCTAAGATGTGTGACGAATTATTTTACATTTAAAAATTTTTTATATGTATATTTTTAAAATAATTTTATTAGTATATAAAAAATCAATTATGTCTTTTTATAATTAATTCTAAATTACGTAAGTCTGATTATTCTAATGACACTTTTTCCGAATTCTATATAAGTGTTTTTTTTTTAATTTTAGAATTGAATTTTGATTAAATTTAAAGCTGAGCTTGATACTTTAAATTAATATATTTTCGATTATTTTATAGTAGGTAAAATATTTTGTTATTATTTATATTGTATTCTTATTACAATTATGCTCTATTTATTATAAAAAAAATGTATATATCGTTACATAATTATATATATTTTATTACTTAATACCTTTTTCCTATATTTATATCATATTACTATTTTATTTTCAAGGGGGCGCTAAAAAAGTATAGTACCCGGGCGCCAATTATGCTCACTACGCCACTGCGCGCCACAGATGCACGGGTATACCAAAAAAATATTCCAAGACGCTTTTGAGAAGCGCCATTTGAATTACATAACGCCTTATTAATTTATCGCCGGTTTCCAAATCCATCCTTCATATTAAAAGAACTCTATAGAAAATTGAAATTTCTATAGAGTGAAGGGGTAAACATGTGTTACGCCCCTCTCATTTCTTGTAATAAAATATTGCTACCGTACAAAAATAATATTAGAATTCCATCGAAGATTTTCAATTATCGCGTTCCAACATTATAATCACTGTACACAGTTCTCGCTACATCTCGGATGATAAATAAATCAAAAAATATCATGACGACGCTGGTTAGTGTAGTATTTTCAGGAAGCGCGTCGCAATATGAATTATAATAAATTTCTTTAACAATGAAGAGAATAAAATGATTTCGGACTTCACCGACATGGATCTTATTAAGAAAAATAGAAACCAGGACGAAGGGAATGCATTTCACGCACGCAAAATAATTTCATGGAATGGAAATATGCTTCTGTGTATGGGATCCTTGCAATTATTTAAAAGAAATCATTAAAAATGGGGCCACAACAACGACGAAAGATTTCGGGTGCAAACCCCAACCAACTTCTATATCCTCGCCGATCTGAAAGTTTTTCTAGATCCACGCTTCACAAATACCACTAAATAAAAAAATATATATAACTCCTTTCAGGATCCTGAAACATGTTCCAGGAACTCCATAGAAGGGCTATGCGTTTCGATCCTTAGATTTTATTATTTTTATTTCATCGGATGGCGCCGCCATATGCAATGGATAGATAAAAAAATATTCCAAGACGCTGGATTCTGTATTACAGAAATTCTATTAAGAAGAGCCGTGTGAATTATATAACGAATCGCGCCTTATTTAATTGATCGCCGGCTTCTAAATCCATCTTTCATTTTAAAAGAAGAACGAAAATTGAGATTCCTATTGCGGGAGAAGGGAAACATGTATTTTTCCTGTAACAAAAAAATATTTTTACCATACAAAAAATTTATGTAAATAAAAATTTTTTCATGACTTCATTTCATTTAGAAAGATAAAATCATAATATTTCGAGTTCTATATCTTCGTCGACATGTATATTTTTTAATTTCGTCGGATGGCGCCGCAACACGTAACGGATATACAAAAAACATTTTTCTAAGACTGTATTACAGACTAAGACTGTATTTCTAAGACTATATTATTCTGTATTACAGAAATTCTATTGAGAAGCGCAGTATGCAATTACACTACTGGTCATTAAAATCGCTACACCAAGAAGGAATGCAAATAACAGAACGATATTTATTGGACACATACATTATAGTGGAAAGAACAAAAGATTTACAGGAAATTAGGATGTATGGGTCTTGAGAAATCAGTACCCAGAGCAGCCACCTCTGGCTGCAATAACAGCATTTATCCGCCTAGGCATGGAGTCAAACAGAGATTGTATGTCATGTACGGGGATCTCAGTCCATGCAGCTTCAACACTATGCCACCGTTCATCGACAGTAGTGGATGGTGAGTGATGGCGTGCCGATCGCTCGGCAACCATTGACCACACGTTCTCAATTGGTGAAAGATCAGGAGAACGTGCTGGCCAGGGTAACAGTCGAACCTGTTCTGTAACAAGAAAGTTCAGAACAGTACGGGCAACATGCGGTCGTGCATTATCCTGTTGAAACAAAGCATTAGGGAGGCCTCGAAGATAGGGCAGAGCCATGGGCCTTAACACATCGGAAATGTAACGGTTGCTGTTCAAAGTGCCGGTAATGCGAACAAGAGGTGATCGAGACATGTATCCAATGGCACCCCATACCATCACTCCGGCATATGGGCCAGTATGGTGATGTCCAATGCAAGCTGGCAATGCGCGTTCTCCACGATGTCTCCAAACACGGATGCGGCCATCATGGTCCTGTATACAGAACCAAGATTCATCTGTAAAGATGACGTGATGCCATTCCCGCGTCCAGGTTCGTCGCTGATCACACCATTGAAGGCGCTCCTGTCTGTGAAGCAGCGTCAATGGTAGCCGAAGCCATGGTCGCCGTGCAGACAATCCATGCTGCTGCAAACGTCGTCGAACTGTTTGAGCAGAAACTTGTTGCCTTGCAAATGACTCCATTTCTCGACTCAGGGTTCGTGACGTGGCTGTACGATCCCTTGTGACCATGCGGATAAGATGTCTGTCTTCTCTGCTGTTAGTGATGGGGGTCGCTGAGATCCTGCATGACGTTCCGTATGATTGTCCTGAATCCATCGATTCCATATTCTGCAAACAGTCATGGGGTCTCGACCGACGCGAGCAGCAATATTGCGGTACGATAAACCGCAATCTCGATCAAAGTCAGACACGTGCTGATAGGCATTTCTTCTTCTTACACGAGGCATTACAACAACTTTCTTTGCCGAAAACAACATTGAAACGGAAATTGAGTATGAGAAAACTGCTGTCAAATCTCTGGTTTTATACACATTGTAGATGTCGCTACTGTCGCCTGCTTTGTATGAATTCCCTGAAAATCTAATCATTTGCATATCACAGCAAGTTCTACCTGTCATGCAAATTTCACGTGCGTGGTGTGCGGCTTTCCTGGTGTAGCAATTTTTATGGCCAGTAGTGTGTATATATATAAATTCTAGAAAATAGCTTAGTTCCACTTTTCCTCCTCCAAATAATAAGGAATTTAATAAGGCCTTAATGTTCTTTAAGATTAGTAATTATGTGGTCAATTTGTACTCATTGTAGGAAAATTTCCTGTCGTCTGTGGTACGATGATGTTTCCTTTTCCTTATCAGATTTGTTCATTAATTATTATATAATTTCTTATCCACTTTATTTATTATTTTCTAGTTATTATTTCTTTTTATTATTATTTATTTTTCTACTATTCATTATTAATTAAACTTTTCCGAAATATTCTAAAACTTTAAAAATTTTAAAATATTTAGTCATTTTTCAAACTTTTAAGCAGTAGTTTTTGTTTAGAAAAATATAATCTGATTAATAATATATTTATTAATATTCTTTTTGTTTTATTTATTTATTTATAAATATACATTTTTTTCTATATGCTTTTACGTATTTATTAATTTTAGCAATTTCTTGAAAGTATTGATTCATTAGTTCCTACTAGATGGCAGCGCTATAGGTATTAGGAGGACAATATCTCTGAAGCTATTCTTTTCAATATTGCTGATAATTTATTTATATTAATCACATTTTTTAACAATAAATTCAGTCCTTTTCTAATTCAAAATAATTTATATAATAAGTGTAAACATGACTCTCACAATATTTATTGAGCGAAAAATATAAAGGGGCTTCACAACTTTTATTATCTCCTAAGATGACTCCTAAGATAAAAATTTTTAACTTGAAAAAGTAACTTTCTGTCAAACAATTTTGGGTTTAAATATTTGTGAGACAGTCATTACTAAATAATACATTTTAATATGAAACTATCTTATTTTTAAATATAAAATTTTATATTATAATATAAATTAAATGTGCTTTGTTTAATAACTCCAGAAACATATGAATTATTAATTAACTCAACAGCCGATCTGTCAAAAGAAAATTGTTCCAATGACAATTCTTCAGGAGACATCGGACGTTTCGAAGGAGAAATTTTGCTCAGTTTAGCCACCGAAACACCGAAACAGAAACAGCTAAGGAAGGAGAATTCCCCCTTTAGAAATTGCCTGAGGCGAAAAACGAAGAGGAGGGAGGAAGGGAGACGCCGACTCTCACTCAGCGGAGAGGAGCGACCAGACAACCGTTCTATCGGAAGCGCAGAAACTCCGGGTGGAGCAAAAGAGTTGACCAACTTTAAAAGAAGCTTGGAATTATGGAGAGAAGAAAAAGGGAAATTATTTATTTATTGATTGATGATTTGTTACACCATCAAGAAAAAATATTGGGACAGAATGTTTTCCAATTAGTATTACCTCTTAATAGAAGGCAAAAGGTTCTTGAGTTATCATATAACTCAATTTTTGGAGCACATCTGGGAACAAAAAAAACAAAGGAAAGGCTAAGATACTCATTTTATTGGCCCAATTTATCAACAGATGTAGTATCTTTTTGCAAAGCATGCAAGAACTGTCAGCTGAGAACCTGATTTTGAAGACACTGATTTTCCTTACCTTCCTCAGTGGCACTTCAGCCCAGGTTGGGCCATGGCCTTCCGCAGGGTTGATTTCCAGACCTCCCTCTGGTTTGATAGTCTCTTCCAATTTTTTTATTTTGAGAATCTTCAGATCTATTTCAAGGCTTTGATTTGGTTTTTCCCTTTTCCCGGGGTTCCAGTTGGTGTAGCAAAAATTCGACCATCCTCCATCCTGATTAAGCGTCCTGCCCATTCCAATCTTAGGAATGAAATAAATTTTATTATATCTGGTTCCAGTGGCGTAGTGAGCATAATTGGCATCTGAGTACGATACCTTTTTGGCACCTCCTTGAAAAAAATAGATACAATATAAATATGGGAATAAAATGCATTAAGTAATAAGAATATACTATAATATCACAATGTATATATATATATATATATATATATATATATATATATATATATATATATATATATATATATATATATATATATATATATATATATATGTATATAATGCATAATAATAAATAAAGTATACTTGTAACAAGAATATAATGGAAATAATAACGGAATGTTGTATTTATTATCAAACAACCTAAAATATGTTAATTTAAAATCTCAGGCTAAAATTTAAATTTGTAATAAAACTCAATTCTAGTTTAAAAGAAAAAACTTATAATGGATTCGGAGAGGTATCAAAAGAATAATCGAACTTACGTGATTTAGAATTCATTAAAAAAATATTATTTATTTTATATACTAACACAATTATTTTAAAAAATATAAAAAATTTTAAGCATGAAATAACTCAATACGTATTATAGATATAAGTGGATGGATTTAGAATCTAAATAATACACTGTACACATTTTCTTGCCTTCACTGAAGGGCTTTGGTGAATCACTTCATCAAAGTGGATCATTTCAAATTTTTCTCTTTTTCTATACTTAAAATTGTTAAAATTATTTAGACTGTTTTGACTCATGGTAGATCGTAAATACATCAAAATTAATTTTAAATAGCTGAACTAGCGTGCACAGTCTACAGTTGATGTAGAAATAGTTAAAAATATTTGAATGGCAATTCTCAGACATGGGAAAACATCTTTACCGCATGAGATTATGAAACATTACTATTTAATAAATGTATTACTATTATAATATTTTGATTACCCCAAAACCTAAAAACATAGAAATTTAAAATTTTGTAATAAGTATTATAATTTACATATAGAGGTTCTAATGAAGTTTTAAGTTTACATTCTTTTCTACTGCAGAATAGCATCTTGCAGTCACAGATTTCCGTATAGAGTTCTGTTCTATAGAAATCTATATGATAAAATTCCCTTAAACTTTAAACATTGGTTAAACCCCGTAGCTTAGTGTTAGCGTCTCGCGGTGACAATTCACAGATCCTAGGTCCGATCCTTTGGACAAGGTAGACACAACCCTTAATTTTTTCAGTAGGTCAATAAACTGAGTACCCAGCATGCTAAGGAACTAAATACCGGGGATTTCACGTTGGGCTGACCGCCTACCTGGGACATATGCTTCGCGCCACAGGGCCCTCGTTTAGGAACACAGGTATGGGCAAAGTAAGCCTTGAACATAATATTGCAATTTTGAAGTCGGGATATATATTTATCCATTAATTTTTAACTTTTTAAGAAAATTGATTTTAATAATTTAGCATTTCCATAAAAATGTCTTAAAAATAGTAAATGTATTTTTTCTTGTTTGTTAACCAACTGAAACAACTGAAAATTTTTATTCCCATTTAATTGCGCATTATCTTATTAATGAAAGACTACAAGTTCTTGATCATTAGGTACTGAACTTATGCTTTATCTTACAAATATTAAAAATTCTATAATATTAGTCACTTTACAGTTTTTAGCTATTTATTTCAAAAAAAATTTTGAGTAAGTCTTGGCAACCCTAATTTATGATCAAGTCACCTGATTTTTCACAACGATATCTTTTTAAGCATTTTATTTTCCACACTTTAAACTGAACATTTTTTATTTCATTTTTTTTTTTATCTCAGAAAAATTCCAGTGAAAAACAACTTTAATTTTAGGCTAAATTTCACATTTAAAATAGTTTCTTAAATTATATATCATTCAGACCATTAATGTAAGCCAAAATTATTTTTATTGTAAAAAATTTAAATCACAAAATGTAATATTGATAATTTATGAATATTTCATTTTTATACCATAAAACCAATTTTTTTGATTCCAAAACTAGAAGACCTTTGTTAATAAGTCTTCATTTGATTTCAGTTTAGATGACTAAATTATGCCATAGCATTGCCAGTGGAAAATGCAGCGAAAAGCTAGAAAAGTAAAACGTGTAATATTTTTCTAATAAATTCTCTTATTGCTAATCATGTTTATCAATTCATCTTAATAATAAATTACTATTCTAAATAAGCTTGCCTTGAGCAGGTTTTTAATTTCTTTATTAACATAGGACATTCTTAAACAGGACAAGACATGGAACAAAGAACATCTACATCGCTAGACGCAGAATCTTATTCTGTTTGTAAACAAAGATATTCGTGCAGTGCGCCCTCTATAGACATATAGTTGCAACACGCAATATGACAAATGAAAAATAGTTACGTTATAAAAAACTCAACCCCCTGGGGTTCACCCAGCCATTTCGGGAACGACAAGGAAAGCCCGCCAAACACGATAGGATTTTTCGCTTGGATTTGTTGAAGGGGGTAGAAAGTAATTAAGCACACACTTCCCTCAAATTCTGCTGACCACAATAGGCGAGGCACATCTCAGGGCTAGGGAAAGAGATGTATGTTTTCTCTAGCCCTGGGCACTTATTTACAAATCACTAATGAGACCTGTGGCCACATATGCCTCCCCGGTGTGGGGATATGCGGCACACAGATATATTATTAGATTACAGCAATTTGAAAATAAAATCATTAGAATGATTACAAATGCCCCCCTCTACTTTCGCAATGAAAAAATATTTGAGGAATTTCAAATCAAAACCATAACCGAATTTATCAATGAACAAGCAAATAAATTCTTTGAAAATCTACAACACATACAAAACCCCTAATTAATATGCAACCCATTTATAATATCAACGACCCCGTAAACAGGAGAAGGCCGAAGGCCATATTAAGAAACGTTTAAAAGCTATAATATATTGGTGTAATAATCAGTGCAATCTAGGTAATTGTTCTCACTTGCTGTTGAAAATGATGTAAATACTTAAAAATTGTAAAACTGTAAATATTGTTTGTATATAATTACTTAAACAAGAAATGTAAAAAAAAAAAAAGAAAGAAATATGTTAACAGATAATCAAATCATGTAAGCCAGAAATATGTAATCAGAAATTCAAATCATGTAAACAAGAAATTGTACCTTTACTTATGTAAACAAGAAATTGTATCTCAACTTATGTAAAACTGTTGGATTTCAATAAAGCAATGCCAGGGTGATTTGCTCCCCCGGCGTTTGCTTTCACTTTTCTCTCTCTCTCTCATCAGACTCCAAAGGTTCGAAATTTGTAAATGCAGAGTATTCACCTGCAATAATTCTCCCGTAAAAGTGAAAAACAATTGTGAGATTTGTTGAATTGAGAAGTGTGTTTTTATATCTTGCTTATATGTGAATGACTTACCTGCCATGATCATACTGATGAAAATACTGGTTCGACCCCCACCAAGACTGTTCGATTCCCCACCCCACCCCACCCCTACATTAAACTTAAGAAACTATTTTAATTAATTAAATAACTATTACTACTAAATTCTCTAAATTAAAAAAATTTTTTTTAATTAAATCAACCATGTTAAATCTATTACAATAATTATGACAAACAATTCTGATAGTAAATTATTCAAAAATTAAATTGGAGGTGCGTGCAATGGCACAGGAACTCCGCCTAAAAGGCAAACCCCTCGTCCTAGCCCTGGGCACATCTAGAGTGGGAAGTTATTTTTAAGGGTGCCATTTTTCAACATTTATTGCTTTTGGCTTAAAATGTGTGCCTTGTAAATAGAAATCGAAAATCGCCAAAAATTTCAATCATTTAAAAGAGTTTTTCTGTCTCTTTTATGACTTGACGTATTTATGTGTCTTTTTAGTTTTTATTGTAGTACTCATTTGTCTGCTTGAAACATCTGCCATTAAATGTTATCATAGTAAGTTAAGTAACATGAGTAAATTAGGCACAGAAGTATTATTGACTGTTGTTTTGGACTGATGATGGTGAAAAGAAAACAACAATAAAAAAAAGAAATGGGCAAAAAAATTGGTTGCTCCAGCGTGTAACTCTTTCACATCTAAATTTGATTACAGAAATGCAGTCGGAAAATAAATATTTCTTTAATTATATGAGGATGAATGAAAAATTGTATGCAACGTTGTTGGATAAGGTAACACCTTTCATTATAAGAAAAGATACATCCATGCGCTCATCTTTAAGTTCTCATGAACCATTAAGTGCAACTTAGCGCTTTCTGACAAGCGGTATCAATTAAGAGCAACATTAGTACATCAAAAAGTTTATCTATCGAGTATTAATTATTATTTTTTATTAGTAGATATGAAGTCAATTATTAATTTGTTATCAATTATCCAAGTATTCCTAGATATTATAATATTTTCTTAAATGAGTTTTAAATAAAAGGGAAACAAATTTACATTTACCAAATAATAAATCATAACTGAAAGTGCATTTAATTTCAATTTCGCTTAAAGGTAAATAATTTTCTTTTGTTATTATTAATGAATTTATTATTTTTAATTATCTAATTTTATTATTGTTTAATTGTATAAAGAATATTTAAAGAAAACAACAGAATAATCTCAACTAATACCTTTATATTATTGATTAAACTTAATTCATATTTAAAAATATAGAAAATTAAAATTTTAAAATGTTCATTTTAAAGATTTGTAATTATTCTGAAGTAAAAAAAATATTGTTTTCTAATAAAGCTTATTATAAAATTTCGTAGTTTAATTTTACGTTAAATGTGTAATTATATACATTCATTCAGATAGAGAATAATTTTACAAAATAAATTATTTAACTTATTTCATCATCATTCTCAACAAAACTTGTGTCCAAATTCATGGAAGATACTTCAGCACGTGGAATTGCAGTTTTGTCCAGAAATGATATATATTCAAAGTACCATAAATTCGGCACACATATGCATCCTCCGTGCTTACACCACTTTTTTTTCATTTCCTTGATTTTTCTCTTTTATAGTTTCTACGGAGGGCATTAATTTTTCCTTTACTTCGTTAATTGAAGCCTTTACATCTATCTTCTTATATATTTCTAATAATTTTTCGTAAGCTAACTTTCTTTTTATTTTATTTGTGTAATCGACACTCATTATTTGCCACAAACAAGGCTCATCTTTATAGACTTCAATAAATTCCTGCAATATTTGCTCCATGGACATTTTTAAAAAAGGGATCTAATGTTCGTGACGTTTTGTAAAACGTGATCAGTAAATGAGAAATTTCAAAAATTAATTTTCCCAAGTATCGCCAAGAAATAATTTTCAACCCTGTGAGACAGACACGTGACAACGGGAAGCAATTTCTTACTTCCTGTAACTATCCCGTGTTGGAAGAAAAATTAGAGCTTGTTTGAATTTTCTTAAGCCTGTCCAACTTCCGCACACACGGTACATCTTGTTCAAAATACCAGTTTTCCACGGAAAAATCCTATCGTGTGTAGCAGTCCTCTTCGTTGTGTAATTCGATTTCTCATCTTTCCTCCTTCATCTGCACTACAGAGCAAATAGTTGTCTTAAGATCAAAGTGAAATACTCTGCATGGGTTAAAATTTCAAAAGTTACCGATGGAAAAACCCAAGGCAACCCAAGGATTGAGAAGAAAAGGGCTGCCTTATCATTTTGAAATGTCGAATGACACTTTAATCCCCAAAGAAATGTGACGTCATGGACTGTGCATCCATTTGCTGATATCTCGTTTTATGGCCTAAATTTGATGTCTCCTTTCAAATCTTATATATTAATATCATCGAGGGAATTAATTAAATCTTCAATTGTTAAATTTTTATATAAATCTCGATTCCACAAATATCCATGTGCATTTCAGCAAGGATTTCTTCATTTCTCATAGAGAAATACACTGAAGAAAATACAAAAAATATTTGAAAAAATCATATATAAACAAATGCCATAAGGACATTCCATGCCTAAAATGCAATATGCATTGAAAAAAGGGAAATAAAATTAAAGAAATGCATTATTATGTGTAGAAAATAATGTGAAATCCTTTAAAAATGAATTTAAAAAAATAATGTTTAACAAGTGTTAAAATCATTAAACAAATTGAAATCAACTAATATATTTATTAAAAAAATGCGAGAAATTTTAATAAGAAAATATAAAATTCCAAAGATGCACGTAAAGATAAAAAAGTAAATCGTATCAAATTTTGCTCTTTCAAAATATTTCATAATTAGATCATTATTTTCAAAATCTCATGATTTTTAGTGAGATAAAATGGGAATATGTCAAGTCACAGAGTATACTGAAATGTTATTTTCCAAATTTAGCATTCTGAAAGACGTTATTTTGAAAACATTTTGTGAAAATTTGAACGATCTGGAACTTTTACGCGTTTTTTGATGAAATGCACAGGAACTGGAAATTATTTTCGATAATTCGATGAATGAAATAATACCGTCATTTTTCTGAAGATCATGTAATTTTATTGAGTGGTTTAATTTCATCTTAAAAACCAGCGACTATTCTTTATTGTAATTGCAGAGCAAGAATATTTTATATTTCATAATTGTCTACTGACATACCTTTAACAGCTGCAACTAATTATTAAAATACTTTGAAGAGAGTCGACCGACTTGTGTAGTGGTCAGCGTGCCTGACTACGGATAAGAAGATCCTGGGTTCGAATTCCGGTTCGTGCATGGATGTACTTTCTCTCTCTATCTATCCTGTCTTTGTCCTTTCCTTGTACGAATGAAGTGTGAATGGTTGCCTACCCTATAAGCGGGTCCCTATGGCATGTGTGTAGAGCAAAGTCGTGCTTTCACCTTCATGGTGCTCTGATTAAAACGAAAGACGCTCCCAATCGACTTAATTCGCATAGCATAGCGAGCTTGGCTTGTCCAAGTGTCAATAGTGAACAACAACAACTTTGATGAGAGCAGGAAGAAAACTTATACTTAATAAAAGATGAAGCACCCAAATTGCGTGTAATTGGAAAAAAAATTGTTTTGTTAGCAAAAATTATTATCCCCTTTCATTTAAGATCAAAGAAAGATTTAAATTCTTTAAATATATCTTATATTTTAATATATAAAAATTCCTGCAATAATTCCACTCGCGAGTCCCTTCAGCTAAATTAGAGATCTTGGAATAGTTAACGAGATCATCCTTTTATCATAATTTGTTTGAAATAATACTGTTCCTGAACAAATTGTCTATTTGGTCACCAAAAATAATTTCATTTTGAAAATAGAAAAAATTTATATTTTAATAAGCGAAATATTCAACACTGCATTTAATAGAAGAAAAAAAAGGCAAAGAAATTATTCATTGCCTTGAATCTACATTAATATTTTGCATAATTGGTCACCATATATTAAATGTGTCCATTTTCCTTATTCAAAATCAAAGATTGTAGCATTCGTAGTAATTGTTAAATCATTATTTGGTTCCTTTTTCTCTTTCACATTAAAACAATTCTTGCAAAATAGTAAAATTAGTGTGACTTAGCGAACTAATTACTGTAGCAATCAATGGAAGAAGGATGGAATACAAAATATAAAACACCGTTTGATTCACAAATTGACCAAAATTTGGAACTAATATTATAAAAGATCTTTTACCATCATCTTGATATTATGAGTACATAATTTTCGATAAAAAAGGGGATCACATTTTTTTTCATTTAAATATTCTGTAGTTTATGTGGTAGGTTATATTTTAAATAAAATTGAAGATAATTTGCTTGAAAATGTATAAAAAAATAATGATTAGATGCATTATGATGCAAAATGGATTATTTTAATTTATGGATAATGGATAACCAAACCAAGGAGTACCCGATTCTACACCAAATGCAAAGAATGAACCAAGTTTTGATTATTTATCATACTTAATATTTTCTGTGATAAAGTGATGTTTCGTTTCTTTCAAAAAAATTTTTTATTTTTATACGCTTTTAGTATAAAAATCACATTTCCAGCTCATCGCAAGGTTCATTTATGAAGAAGTTTCTTAAAATGATTATAATAAAATAAAAATTGTAAAGATTACAAAAATCTCTTGGTAAAAGAAATCACATTTATTGAAATCTTATTTATCTTATTTTTTTATCTAAGTTCTTATAAGTAAGTGTTTATTATAATTTTCTACTGTAAATGCTGTGTAACTGAATCTTTATTTTAATATTGCTTCTTTAAAAATGTTTATACTCTAGGGGGAAGAAACATTTTCAACTCATCCATTTATAACTAAAATTTTATTACAACTTCAATTATTAAATGAATGATTTCCATTTTTTTCAATATTGATTAGTAAATTGACGTAAAAATAGCCTCGAGCCGTGAGATGAAGTCAGATCTAAAGCTACTTTTTTACCACTTTCAGTTTGTTTTCGAAATCTTTGAAATTGAAAAAAATATTTCAAAGATTGTTCTATGTCACTCCAAGAGAGATGTTTATGTTTATTATATCCTTGTAACTTGCCGATTACGGCCAATTACCAATATTTATGTTCTCAAATCCGGATATATTTTCAGAAATGCCTCGTAATTTTCAGAATGAATACAAACATTTTCACACATTAGCTCTTGAATGTGAATCTTCTGATGCATCTTGAGAATTTTTTCTTGAGAAAATCTTTGCTCACAATGTTTGTATTCAAATGGTTGCTCTACTGTGTGAAATTTTAGGTGCCTCTTGAGAGATCTTGCTGGAGAAAATCATTTTACACAATGTTTGCATGCATACGGTTTCTCTTCTGAGTGAGTTTTCTGATGACTTTTGAGGTTGCTTGACTGAAACTTTTTTCACAATGTTCACACTCATACAATCACAGTCCTGTACGAACCCCCTCATGAATTTCAAGATTCTTCTTACAGTACTGACATTTATGTGATTTCTATTTTGGCTGAGATATCTCATGAAGCTTAATACGGTCAGGTGATGTGAAAGTTTGGTCACATTTATGAAGATGCTGGCCTGTATGAGATTCTTGGTGAATTCGGAAAAGAGTTAAACTTGTAAAAACCCTCCCACACTAATTGCAAAGTATCACTTTATTGATATTCATGATTAATTCCACACACACACACTTTTTGTTAAAAAAATCAAAATCTTCTCTATTATTTCATTCACATTTTTGTATCTTGTAAGTAATAGTTTTAACCATTATATACTTGCCAAGCAGCTTATTATTTTCAATCAAAAATTTGCATAATATGAATGATATTCTGCAATAATTTAATATATTGTTTAAAGAGTTGCTAAATAAATTATAAATGTCAGAACATAATATTATTAGAGAACACGAGTATGTCATGCGTGTATTCAGAAACATCCAGTTTTATATTTTAAGATTAGTTTTATAAATTAAAAATTCTAATTTTTATATACATTTTCTTTTAAATATATAGGATAATTTTATATCCATGTACTGGAGTGGTTTGAAAGTAGAAAAAGTAAGAGCATAATCACTTATATAAGGTATTTAATTCATCGATTTCTAAAAATAATGGAGGGTCAGGCACATGTTTTTAAATAATAGGCTATCACCGTATAATAGCACATGTATATAACGCTTTATTGATCCTCCTGCTAAATCCATCTTTCGTATTAAGAGAACAACGAAAATCGAGATTTCTATTGCGGGGAGGAAACATGTATTTCGCCTCGCTCATTTAATACATTCATGTAAATAAAAAAACAATTTCATGACATGCATTTCATTTAGAATGATGAGAGCAAAATATTTCGAGTGTCAACTTCTATAAGACGTGCGGCATGAAAAAACTGTAAAAGATGCGCAACAAAATTTCAATTTGGTTTTCGGAGGAAACTATCCACATCCCACCAATTGCTCCGGGCAGTGGAGAAGATATCAAAAGGTATTGCTACCAAAAAATCTACTGGAGGAATTTTTCTGGACATAGAAAAAGCTTTTGACCGTGTTTGGCATCAAGGCTTACTATTCAAATTAATTACTTACAACTTCCCTCCCATTCAGATCAAACTCATAAGAAACTACCTAACTAATAGAAAATTTACCGTAAGGTTTGATAATGTTTACTCCCAGGAAAAACCCATATTAGCAGGTGTCCCACAGGGATCACTACTGGGCCCATTCCTATTTAATGCCTTCATCAATGATATTCCGCAGAGCCCTAATACTATGCTCTGCCTGTTTGCGGATGACACTGCCATATTAACCACAAATAGCAATCACAAAACACTACACCAACACCTATCAGAACACCTGAAGTTAATAGAAGAATGGCTTGTTAAATTGAAAATAAAGGTAAATCCGACAAAGTCCCAGGCAGTTCTTTTCACAAGAAAAATGTTACCGTGTGAAAAGGTCAAATTAGCGGGAAGAGAAATTCCCTGGGCTAGTAGGGTTGATTACCTTGGACTCACTATTGAGATGAGACTAACCTCGAAAGCCCATATTACTAAAATCAAAAATTAATTCATAGCAGCTAAAACTATCCTTTATCCCCTGCTAGCCCCCAAGTCAAAACTCTCGCTAACAAATAAACTCCTAATATATAAAGCCTACCTCAGGTCGATAATAACCTATGCTGGTGCAATCTGGGGAGAAGCAGCTGATTCAAATATCAAAGTCTTAAAAGCCCTGCAAAGCAAAATACTTAGACTAATTACTAACTCAGAGTTTTACTTTAGAAACCATCAAATAAGAGAGAACTTGGGAATCCTACCCCTAGCCCGCTACTTTAAATTTCTTGCATTTAATTTCTACCATAAATTATACACAATCAACAATAATAAGATTCAGGGTATTGAACTTTACAGTCCTTATGACCTATCGCATTTACATAGGCCCAGAGCAGTGTTGAGAGTAAAACCTCTCACCAATATCTCCATTTATTCAAATAATTCCAAACGGAAAAGAAAGAATAATAATAATTAATGGAAATCATATCTCAACCTAAATAAAATCCTGTGAGAAACCACATTGTAAATAAATCGTGTGGATCCTGTAAATATCTCAGTTTTATTTAATCTTAAACAACTATGGATATGTATCATTCTTTGTCCTCCGTTGTAAATATTCTAACGGAACTTTGTGTTTATCAAGAATTATTGTTATCAACCTGTGTTTTTTCTTTGTAACTCCTTTGTAAATATTTTAACGGAATTTGTGTGCTTCAAAGAATTATTGTAATCATCCTGTGTATTCTCCTTATATTTTCCTTCGTAAAAAATTTTATAGGAATTTTATGTGTACCAAGAATTATTGTCATCATCTAAGTGTCTATTACTAGGATTACTCAATTACTTAGTCCAAAAACACAAGTCATGCAGAGTGCATCCAGTGGGAGCACTTACTTCAATATCTTTGTATTATTCATTATTGTATCTTTATTTCTTATTTTTTAATCAGCAGGCCAAGACTATCCAAGGACACTAATTCATTAGAAAACGAGGTACATGGCCGGAAGGCTACAGACCTCTCTCAATCCCAGACAAAAAAAATAGAATTTCATCGTCGCGTTGTGCTTAGAACATGAAACCCGTTTCCAGTAAATTTCAGAGATGGTACCAGCGCTTATGTAACATTTTTCGGCAAAAGTAAGTAATACATGTTGCACAAATTTTTATTCCTCATTCACTGTGTTTTTTCTTACTTAATGAACCCATGAATAAAAACCTGTCGGAAATAAAATATTTAAATTTATACGATTGTCATTTATTATATATTCTCTTGTTTAAGT
>JAJQOW010002139.1:0-23772 GCA_037975125.1 Latrodectus hesperus | reverse complement strand
GTTTACATATGCTGATACATTACTCGGGTTTTTTAATTTTATTTTGAATAAACTGAAATATCGCGTTTGGATGCATGCGCATCATTCATAATCTCGAGATAAAATAATTTTATTTTATAAATATATGTAATTTTAAACTTTCTTTCCATTTTTCTTAATACAAACTGATTACGCTGTTTTTGAAATTGATAAAAAAATCCAATGAAAACTTTCTTATTTCATGATATCAGCAAACGGGTTACTTGTTATCAGTAAAGAGGTTAAAATGACAATAACAATATAAGCAGAATTCATATATATGTCATTAATATTACCAAAGTTCAGAAATATGTTATTATCAACAATTTTTCATGAAAGATAATAGGCTAAAGTACTCTATAAAATTTGGTAATTTTTTAAAAATTGAACAATTTTGAAATTGAATGTTTGATTTTTAATTTTATCTATATTCATATTGAAATGGTAATATATATTTCATTTCTATAAATTTTTCAATTTCGATAAACGCAATTTCTTTATAAAAATTTTATTTACATTATTTATTTTCATGAATGTAAAGTATTCTATAGAATTTGAAACTAGGATTTAAGAAATCTTTAACTTTAAATAAACGGTTTCTAATTTACCAATATTCAAATTAAAATTTCCTTTAAGTTTTTTTTTCATATCACGTAGGAGATAATTTATTAATTTTGTTTTTGTCATTATCAAATTTCTTCAATGGCAATATAATACAGTGTTGTATAGAATTTGGAAACTTTTCAAATTTTGAGAGGTCATGAAATACCGAATTCAGTTAACATTTTCGATAAAAGAATACTCTAATGTAAAAATAATTACCATATAATTTTTAAGAAATTTTTAAAAATAATTTTAGTTTTCTTCACTTTACTATTTATCAAAATAAATTATTAACGTGCTGCATTTTTTAAATAAAAAATGTATTCTTCTGACTGAAATATTTACAAACTTATATATATATATATATATATATATATATATATATATATATATATATATATATATATATATATATATATATATATATATATATATATATATATATTGTTTTTCCTTCATTTCACATATTTTATAATTAAATAAAGTTAAGCAGCATGTATTTTAATAAAACCATTGTAAATTTAGCACAATCATTACAGATATTACGTCATCATTTTCATAGAGTATAAATAGCGAAATTAAATATTTTTAATGTATACCCATGTATTAATGAAAATTATCTTGAATGAGAGTGGAAAATCCTCATTTAGCCTTAAAATTAATATTATTAATATGCAAGTCTATTGATTCAAATTTAATTACAAATAAAAGAATTTTATGTAGTCAATTTCTTTATAAAGTGACATACATAAAAAAGATGGTAAATAAATTTTTCATTTTAGAAAATTTTTTTTTATCAAATCATAAATTTCATTTTATAAAAAAAGAATAATTAATTTTTTTTAAGAAAACATTTAAAAAAATATTTTAGTTTTTTTTATTTTGTAATTTATCGAAATAAATAAGATTATTGATTTCTTTTTAAAAAAGTGTTCATTACATATTATAATATTTTTCTAAGTCAACCCTCGCAGTGGAGTACCCATGGTGTAGTGGTTATCACATCCGCCTAACACGCGGAAGGTCCCAGGTTCGAAACCTGGTGGGTACAATGTGTCGCTATTTTTTCAATCATTGAAATTTTCTACATTTAATTTTTATCGTGTTATAAAAGTTCACAATACCATAAAAATTTATATATATATATATATATATATATATATATATATATATATATATATATATATATATATATATATATATATATATATATATATATATATATATATATATAACGTATAAAAATACTTGCTCTATTTTCTTTAATCTAGTACTAATGTAAAAATTTAGTATTGATGTTAGTAAGTTACAAATGATAAGCTGTAAAATTAACTTATAGATTGCTGCAGCAGATTCAAATGGTACAAAACATTAAAAAAATTTATTTAAAATTAATAAAATTATAATTATAATTACATAATATAAAAATTCTGGTAAAATTTTTTACTTTTAGTAAACTGTTTAAGCTTTATAAATTTATCTATTATAAAGTTTTAAAAATTCCTGATTCAGTTTTATAAAATATGTGATATTATTAAAAAAATAAGAAAATAAATTCCCTTATGAATTTGTACGAAAAACATGGGTAAAGAATCATATTATTACCTCTCATATATAAAATGAATTACAAATATTTTACCGTGGTTTACGCTTTAAATAAAAATTGAATTCTACTTAATTTGATTAGGAAAATAATCATATATAATAAACAAAAACATTGAAGGTTAACTATTAACAGCAAAAATATATCGATGGTTAGATTTTTAATTTACAAATTCGACCTAAATTACTAGGTATTGAGCTTGTGAAAATATAGCAACGTTGTGCATCAAAAGGGATTAATTAGGTTTTATGAATGATCAATTATATAAACTTGTATCTTAGAAATAATTAATTTAGGTAAGAAAATAAAGCTTGCCTAATACATAACTTAAGAGAACATGATAGATAGAATAATATAGGGTAGAAAACTAACTTTCTCAGAATACATTTACAGTTCATCATACATATATCGATATTTTTATTTGCAAAATATGTACCACACTGATAGATTAGGTATACAAATTAGCACATACTGATTTATACTTCCAGCTTTTAATTTCATTTCAATTATAAGCTGAAAGATCCTTTATTTTGTAATTTATCGAAATAAATAAGATTATTGATTTCTTTTAGAAAAAGAGTTCATTACATATTATAATATTTTTCTAAGTCAACACTCGCAGTGGAGTACCCATGGTGTAGTGGTTATCACATCCGCCTAACACGCGGAAGGTCCCAGGTTCGAAACCTGGTGGGTACAATGTGTCACTATTTTTTCAATCATTGAAGTATTCTACATTTAATTTTTATTGTGTTATAAAAGTTCACAATGCCATAAAAATTTTACATGCATATTTCGTTTTAATATAATTTATGTTTAAAAAAATTTATTCATGAGATTTTTGATGACGTTGTGCATCAAAAGGGATTAATTAGGTTTTATGAATAATCATTTATATAAACTTGTATCTTAAAAATAATTAATTTAGGAAAGAGAAAATAAAGCTTGCCGAATACACACATAGCTTAAGAGAACATGATAAATAGAATAATATAGGATAGAAAACTAACTTTCTCAGAATACATTTACAGTACATCATACACATATCGATATTTTTATTTGTAAAATATATACCATACTGATAGATTAAGTATACAAATTAGCAAATTCTGATTTATACTTCCAGCTTTTCATTTCATTTTAATTATATGCTGAAAGATTGCTTGGATATACCATCAATAATGTCTAAATAAAATTTTAGAAAAACTTTATAATTGTGTACCAGTTGAGTGTTTTTATTTTATTTATTTTTTTAACGCCAAGCTGCCTTGACCGCTGCCTTTACACAAAAGCTAAACTATGATAGGGTTATCACAGTTACCAAAAATTAAATTTATCGCCAATTTTTTCGCTAAGCCATGAGGCACTCACTTCTACCACGAAACCAAAATTTTGGTCATGAATTTGTTATTTTATCGCCATAGAGGTCCCGTGGGGCACATAGTCATCCCATTCTTTGAAATTCAACGAGCGTCTGAAAGCTATTTATCTGTAATCAACCATCCTTTCAATATTCTTTTGTCTGACTCTCCCCTTGGAATGGGCATTGTAATTTTTCACTTGCCCTTCCTTTTTTCTTTTGAAATAATAGTTTCTTGGAATTCATGTGGTATTAAAGTGACTCTGTGCCCCATGCGTTCAATGTTGTTCCAAAAACTCTTCCAGTGGCAGCTCATTATCGTGTTCCAGAATGTTTTTCTACTTTGGTTTTTCCATTGTATTTCTAAAGAATAGTTTACAAATGTAAACTAACAGAGTATGAAAAAGAGATGAAACGTTTGAGAATTTGATTATATGAAGTTGAATCTTCTGCCAAAGATATTGATCAACCCAATGAGGTTGAACCTGATGAAGAAATATACAGTTCTCCTGATAGAAGTAGTCAATGTGAGCACAGAGCGATGAAAATGAAAATAATATGATTTAGGAGAAAGCATTGATTATTTTTAAGTAAAAATCAAACAATTTGAGAAATAAAAATAAAACTAACTTGGTCATTGATGAAACAAATAAGAAAAAGAAGTTATTCAGTTTAATAACGCAACATCAGAAGTTTTGTAAATACAGCAAATGAGATGTCAGCATCTAATTCTACAATTCTAAAATCCAACAAATGATCGATGGTTGTTTCTATTCACATAGAACGTCAAAGAAATAAATATCAGAATTGTTCGAATCACAACAAAGAGAAATACTCCAAAGTAATATGCAAGTAAAAGAAAATTCCTTAAATACAAAAACATATCCCTTGATGAGCCACATATGAAGACAAGAACTTTACAAATACTTTCTAATTAAACTGCTAAAAAATCAATGAAGTCATTTCAAATGAACCAGAAGGGATTCAATGACCAACAAAAATCCAAAACCCAACAAATGCAGGATGTGTTACGTGTTCAAAATCAAAGAATAATAAATCCTCAATTTCCTGTAAAAAATACTATAATTTTACTCACAAAAATAATTCTTTTTATGTATAACAGAAGTGTATATCGAATCAGAATCTTCAATACAAGTACTTAATTTATGCTTTTATAATTTAAGAGTGCCTTATGTTCTTAAACATCAATAAACATTTTCTAAAGAATAGAATTATAGTTTCATAATTAAAAAGTGAATAATTATTGTTTATAATGAAATAGTTTTTAACTTATGACTCATTTTTTAACGAAACTGATTGGGGTGAACCAGTCACCCCATGCAGCCTCAAATATCCTTGTTAGGAGTACGCCCCCTGACGGGGGTTAAGCTAATTTAAACTCTATTTCTTCTTATGTTAGGAGTTATATTTTAATGTAAACTGATTACATTCTTTCAGCATGCTACTTTCACATTCCTGATTACATTCTCTCAATAAAATGATTACATTCTTTCAGTTTGTTCGAAATGCTTTAAGAATTGAAAATTTTTAATTCGAATGTATAATTTCTAAGTTAATCTACATTTTAAATAAAATACTTCAATATATTTCATTCCTGTAGATTTTGCAAGTTCTCGAAAACAATTATTAGCATAAACTACTACTTAAATGATAATAAAATAAACCATTCTTTCCTATTCCGAGAGAAATGTTTTTGGATCTAGAATCAACTCTTAGAATTCAAGTACACGAATTCTTGTTTACCCATATTCGAATTAAAATTTCCTTTGGCTAAGAGATTCATTTTAGTTAAGAGGTTATTTGTATCGATATTAATAATTTTATTATTATCAACAATTTTCTGTAGCGCTACTGTAATACAGTATTGTACAAGATTTCGAAACTTTTTAAATTCTGTAAAATTATGAGTTATTGAATCCGATTTCACGTTAACATTAGAATTTAAGAAAAATTACCAGAAAACTATTTTGGATATATTTAATATATAATTTTAGTTCTCTTTGTTTTATAATTTATCACAGTAAATCCTTATTTATTCTCTATAAATAAAAAAAGCAAAAGAATTACAATTCTGTTTACAACTATATTTGTTTGAATAATTTGTTTAAGAATTACGTTTTCTGGATTTTTTATTTCATGCATTTTATAACTGAGTTAGGCGCAATATGTCTTAATGAAACAATTGAAAGCTTAACAAAAACATTTGAGCTTTTAAATAGATTTAAAATGGGGCAAATAAATATTTTTAATGTGCCCCCATGAACAAGACTATTAATCAAAATGAATATATTCACGTAGAAATTAGAGCAAAAAAATCCTTAAATATGCTTTGAATTATTACTCTACAAACAAATATAAACTTATCTGAATTTAATTAAATCTATAGAATTATTAATAGTCAATTTCCTTGTAAAAGATGTGAATAAAATACGATGGAAAATCATTATTTCTTTGCCGAATATTTACTTTTATCGAATCACATGAATTATTTTTCAACGGTTTGCTTTAAAGTGTTAAGTAAAAATTTGGCTTTGTTTTACAGATGGAATATTATAGCTGAATACCCGTGGTGTAGTGGTTATCACATCCACCTCACACGCAGAAGGTCCAATGTCCGAAACCTGGTGGGTACATAATCATTGCTTTTTATTTATTTATTTTTTTTTAATCATTGAATTTATGTACATGTAAATTTTCCACTTTTTAATGTAGAATAGGTTCATATATAAATAACTGACATTTGAGTGTTTTAATACTAAAATTTCTACTGAGTATGTCTTTAATTCTAAAGATAAATTATTTGCGATATTTTTTTTACCGGTAACAGAATTTGACCCCAATAAATAAAATTATGAAACAGAGTTGTTGAATTATCTTATTTATAAAAAACACTTTTTTGATATTTCAAAAAATGTCTTATAATTATTCTATAGAAATTAATTTGAACAAGATTACAGGATAATATTATTCGTTTAAGTTATATATATATATATATATATATTTAGAACAGAAAAATAATTAAATTCTTAAGCGAATTCACATAACCAACAAATATTTTATTTGATACAATCATTTAGTACATAACATTTAATGAAACCAGATAATTTCTCAGTTTGAAAATTCTATAATTAATGAAGCTAGTAGTGTCTTTTTAAGATATTTAGTGATAATTTTTATTTAAATGTCTTTATTATATTTAATGGAAAATTTAGTATTTTTAAGATTTAATTTTTGAAATACACAGAAAGATTTTAGATTATATCGTGCTATTTTAACAATACATATATAATTAAATTCATTAAATCGCAATGTAAAATCTGTTAAGAATTTTTAAAAGAATAAAAGCAAAAAGATAGTATTGAAAAATGTACAAATCAGAAAACATTTTGAAGAAATTAGAAAAGTGCTTCTGATATCAACAAGAAGAATTATTTGAATTATTTAGAAAATAAAGTTAAGCAAAAAAGAATAAAAGAAATTAAAAAATTTCAAACGAAAAAAGATAAACATACTTACATACTTAGAAACAATATATATATATATATATATATATATATATAATTTTCTAAATAGAAATAAATAAAAAATCTTTGCTCTCCGGTACATATAAACTATAATGAGCAACTATCATTTATGCTGATAAATATATATTAACAATCCATTTCTCTAACGAACATTTCACGAAACTTTATTTGAAAGAATAAATTAATATTGAAGTATGCTTAATTGATCATTGTGTAAATTTAACATTCGTGAAATGGTAAATTTAAGAAAAACTTTTAATATTTTATATATAAAATTTATAATACGAAATACAACATTAAAAATTAGTAAAATTTTTATTAATGTTTAAAATAATTTTTAAGTTATAAGTAGATTATATAAATATTTTTTTATTGCTTACATGCATCATAATATTCAGATTAATTAATCATAATATAATATTCAGATCAGATAATCATAATATTCAGATTATAATTTTCAGATTAATTATTAGAAATAATAATTTTTGCATAATTTTTATTTCAATTAATTAAATGATTACGTAACAAATTAAATATTTTTATTATTAAGATCAGCAAAATTGAAAATTAATGAATGAAAATAGTTGAATCGAGTGTTATGTTCTAAGTTAGCGACATTTTTAAGGAAATGTAATGCATAGTATATGTATGAATATGATATAATTTTTAGAAACTTCCTAATTTTTATAAAGAAAAAATAATTTATGAATTCCACTGATCAGGCATATTTTATTAAAGGGAAATTCAAAGGACGTGCTGTATAGGATAGTAATCAATCATTTTCTGTACCATGGATGTGACCTATAAAATATTATCATCATAATATGCATTATCTTAATGAAATGTAAAGTTTCACAGATCTCGTATAATTGGTAGAACTACTAATTGCAACATAAAAGAAACGTTATAGTAACTTCACAAATTGCAATCGATCCTAACAAAATCTGGCTATAATATAAATTGTATAGTCTCATATGATGGACTAATATTATAATATCGAATGATTACTTTATATTCAAGTTTTCCCTGATGACGCCAAACAATGATGTGATCATTACAATGCCGTAAATAGAGCCGATATTGTCTGGAAAATTCAATATCCTTTCAAACCTGTGTCCAATTGTCCTGCTTCATCTTTACTGCTGAATCAAAAGCTATTACGCGCTTCAGCATATGAATACAGATGATCAATGTCAATTTTGTGTGTACACTGACAGTATGAGTGTTTTTGAAGCTTTGAGAAACAATAGTTTTACTTGCCAATCGGTTGTGTCAAAAATTTTCAGAGCATTAGAATCCCTTGCTGGCAAGAAATATGACATTATATTTTGTTGGATACCAAGTAACGTAGGTCTTGATGGAAATGAGAGAGCGGATGCAGCTGCAACGATTGCATCAGATCCAGTTTTACCATCAGTTCCGCTCTCAGATGTGAGAAAAGTTGTTAAAATGTTTATACATTCTCTATGGCAGGAATCATGGAACTTGCAGGTTGACAACAAGCTACATACCATTTTTTCATCTCTCATCCCATTATCAGTTTTACCGTTACGAAGAGCTGTTGTTAGATTCACTCGCCTTCGTATCGGACACACACGTTTCACACATAAACATTTGAACTAAATCCATGGTGTGAAACGTGTGACGAACCATATTTACTGTTTATCATATTTTAATTTCATGTCTAGATTTTAAACAACAACGTTTACACTTTTTTTATACTGCTATTTTAACATTGTTTGATTTAATAGGGGATCCACCCCATAGAAACCTATTCGCTTTTTTAAGGGCAACAGGATTGTTACATTATATTTAATTTCTATCTCAAATTCTAAAATTATATAGTTTTTATATTTTCTTTTATATTTTATCATTGGATTTTTTTATATCATATATACACTGATTATTGTTTTTTAAATTTTTAATGTTGCTTGGGTTTTTTAAGCAAAAAGTGAAATAAAACTTTAAAAAAAATAAATAAGAATTTCTTTCAAAAATCTTACTCTTGGCGCAGCATGTCCATTTTTCCACCTTGTGTCATAAATCCAACCAACCAACCATCCTGTGTCCAATTTCATCTTGATCATACGAGGGTTACTCTGAAATTTTTGAGATACGCGCAGACAAGAATTTGCAAAATAAAAATTACGGTTTAATTTTAAAGTACAAAGTATTTTAACACAGAAGACGATTTTTTACTGACTTACTTCAACTTGTTTAGCGTGGAATAAATATTAAACAGAAGAGAAAATGCAGTTGACGCGAGAACATTTTCGCGCGCTATGATTTTCTACGATTTCAAAGCAGGATTAAATCAAGAAGAATGCGTTCAACGGTTGCAATTAGCATTTGGTGATGAATCTCCAGCTCGTGCTACCCCCTCAGGGGGTTTACCTTCTTTAGGTAAACACGGGTGTCACAATCCCGAGGTACCCCAGTGATCTGTCCTCTTCTTTCTTTTCTTCTCTCCTCTATTCTTCTGCTTTTTCTTCCCCTTCTCCCTCAGTGTGGTTGCCTCGCAAGAGGTTGCGGGCTCCTCTTGAGTAGCTTTCGCCGCTCTGTTGCTATAAGCTACTCCTGAGGACTAAATCACCCACGTGTTTGCCGTACGTGGAGACCCGTGTCCCTGAAAAGGAGGGTCCTGGTAATTGAGGCCCCCAGAGACCAACACATTGCTTTGGCCTCTGCTTCAGGTAAACGGGAGATGTGTTGTGGTCCTCAGCACATCAATCGGCTTTATGTATCAAGCGATCGGTACATCTACTGGGTGACTCATTAAGGGTGGAGGCCACTTCAGGGATGTACTGTGAGCGTATAGGACCTGACTAGCACTGGTGCAGCTGGTCTGCATCCCCTTGTTGGACTCGGTGGTGGGGGGTGCCGTCAGGTCCCGAATTTTCCATTCCTAACATGGAAACATTTCTATTTTCTTCTCTCCCACGGGAGCACACATTGACATTATTGAAAGCTAAATTTTATATTGTGAAACGAAAGGAGGGTACATTTGATACTGTATCCCCTTTCTTAATTCAAAAAGCTATATCTGGCAATATCGGCGAAGTGAAGAGCATTCGGAAGCTGCTTTCTGGAGATTTAATGGTCGAAGTTGCTTCAGAAGCACAAGCTACTCTTATAAACAGCATGAACATGCTTGCTAATCTTGAGGTGTCCGTACAACCTCATATTAATCTTAACTTTTCACGTGGTGTGGTATCCGCCAAGGATTTGCTAAATACGCCTGCGGAAGAGATCTTAGATAATCTCAAAGATCAAAAGGTCTGTGCTGTAAAACGCATCACTGTCAGACAGGATGGGCAGATTATCAATACTAAACATCTCGTACTGACATTTGCGACGCCAGATCTACCGCAGCATATTAAAGCTGCGTATATGCATCTATCCGTCAGGCCGTTTATACCAAATCCTTTGCGTTGTTTCCAGTGCCAGAGATTTGGTCAAAAACGACTTGCAGGGGCAAACTGACTTGCGCTCGCTGCGCAACAGTTGGCCACGACAGTTCGTCTTGCACTGCAAAGGAGAGGTGTGTCAACTGTAAGGATGACCACCCTTCCTACGCTAGAAGTTGTCCTATCTGGATACTGGAAAAAGAGATCATTACCACCAAAGTTTAGAATAATTGTTCCTATTTTGAGGCGAGACGGGCTGTTACAGCTCACACACCTCAAGTAGGAGTCAGCTATGCGACTGTTGCTGCCAAGGTCACCAGAACGACAAGCACACAAACGGATGCTCTCTCACTCCCGATTGTTAAATTACCCCCTATATCTGTACAAAAGCCAAAATCAACATCCACATCGACTACTCGTAGAAAAGCTCCGATTGCTAAATCTAAAGCCGTTAAGGCTTTAAAACTAAAATCAGCAAAAGAGGGCATTGTTAGGCCCTCCATATCCACCCGTAAAGCCTTAAACCTGGAGGCTGACGCCGTATATCTACATCCCTCGGACGAAGAGGAGATGCCTTCCAGCTCCGGGAAAGGAGCTTTTCAAATTGAACAAAAACTTTCTTTGTTTCTTGGAACTGCCATGGTTTGCGTTCTCATCATGATGACATCAAGTCTATAATTTCAGCCTACAACCCCGCATGTGTAGCACTTCAGGAAACATTCCTGAAGTCCAGCAATAACTTTTCCATGCGTGGGTTTAAAAGCTTTAGAAAAGACTGTGGTGACGATGGTGCAGTGTGTGGAGGTGTTTGCATATTAACATCCAACAATTATCCCAGCACTGCCCAACATTTAATTACTGCACTACAGGCTGTAGCTGTGCGAATTCACACATCATGCTTGTTGACAGTCTGTAGTTTATATTTGCCACCACACAATGTCATCCGCCAAAAGGAACTCGATGCATTAATAAATCAGCTGCCAACACCATTTCTGCTGTTAGGTGACTTTAACGGCCATAGTTCTTTGTGGGGAAGTGATGATACTAATTCTCGCGGTCGGCAGATAGAGCGGTTTATTTCAGATAATAGTCTCTGTCTGCTTAATACCGACGAGAAGACATATTTCCATGTACCCACAAGAACATTTCATTTTCTCGACCTAGCCATAAGTTCTCCCTCACTTCTGCCATTGTTAAATTTAAATGTAGGAAATGATCTGCATAATAGCGATCATTTTCCTATCGTCATCTCCCAGACTGGAGGTAGTAGTGTAAGACAACGCTTACCTACTTACGTGTATAGTCGGGCAGATTGGACGTTATTTACACAATTGGCAGTTGTTGATGATAAAATGGTTTCGATCGAAGATATTGATATTGCCGTTAGAAAAGTCACTGAAACAATTATAAATGCAGCTGATGCATCAATACCTAAGTGTTCCTCTATACCACACAGGCATTGCAAACCTTGGTGGAATGATGAATGTCAAAACACCTATAAGAAACAGAGGTAGTTATGGGGGCTATTCAGAAGATACCCCACAACGGAGAATCTTATCGCCTTTAAGAGAGCAAAAGCATTAGCTCGCAGAGCTCGTCCTCGAAGTCAGAGGGAATCCTGGTCTCGCTATGTATCATCAATAACTTCTTCCACATCCAGTAAACAGTTGTGGAGAAGAGTGAAAGCAGCCAATGGAATATATAGAGAATTTTCCATTCCTATTTTGAAATCCAGAGCTGCAATATACTCTTCTCCTAAGGACATCGCTAACGTCCTTGGTGAAACCTTTGCTAGCGTCTCAAGCAACGACTCTTATAGTCCTTCGTTCTTAAGAACAAAGTCGTGCTGAACGAACTCCAATTCGTTTCAACCATGGACAAGCTTTGCCTTACAACTGTGAATTTCAGATGTTGGAATTGAAGAGAGCATTACAGCAGGCCCATGATACTAGACCAGATGGAATCAGCTATCAAATGCTTCGCCATTTAAGTCCAGATTCCCTGTTGAACTTGCTGTTTTTGTTTAATAGGATCTGGACTGAAAACCAATTTCCATCACTTTGGAGCGAAGCAATAGTGATTCCGATCCTTAAGGCTAATAAGGATCCTTCTGCTCCTTCAAGTTATCGACTAATTGCTCTGACGAGTTGCTTATGTAAGACTCTCGAACGTATGGTCAACGCCCGTCTCATCTATGTCTTAGAAACAAATAAATGTATCCATATCAATCAGAGTGGCTTCCGTAAAGGAAGATCCACTCTTGATAATATTAATTATCTGGAAACGCAGATCCGCAATGCCTTTGTGCGGAGGAATCATCTCGTTTCCTTTTTCTTCGACATAGAGAAGGCTTACGACCGTACGTGGCGTTATGGAATTCTCCGTAAGATGTATGATTTTGGCTTTAGAGGTAATTTGCCAATATTTATTGAAAACTTTTTACGATCCCGTGGTTTTAAAGTTCGTATTGGTTCTGTTTTATCCAATATTTTTATTCAGTCCGAGAGTGTGCCCCAAGGCTCAATTTTAAGTGTCACACTTTTTAACCTTTACATTAGTTGCATCCTACATAAAATCTCACCTCCTGTTTATGGCACGCTTTATGTTGATGACCTGCAAATCTCATGTGAGGGTTCTAGCATGCGTTTAATTGAGAGACAATTACAAACAACTGTTAACAAACTTGCTGCATGGTGTGCTGAGAACGGCCACACATTGTCTCCTAGCAAGAGTAATTGTGTCCATTTCTGCAAGAAGACCAGCCTACATAATGATCCTACTGTCAGTATTAATAATACATCAATCCCTCTTGTCAACGAGATAAAATTTCTGAGAATAATTTTTGACCGAAAATTAAATTTTCTTCCGCATGTTCTTCATTTGCGGAAGAAGTGCGAGCGATCGCTTAATATCCTCAAGGTGCTTTCCAATACATCTTGGGGTGCTGATCGCACGGCACTACTTCGTGTCTACCAGTCATTAATTTTATCTCGTATTGACTATGGGTGTGCTGTGTATGGATCGGCTAGGTCTTCTGTTCTACACAGATTGGATACAATACATCACTCTGCATTGAAAATATGCTCAGGCGCATTCCGGATATCACCCGTCCAGAGTCTATATGCAATCTGCCAACAACTGCCTTTAGACCTGAGACGAATGCAGCTGTCTCTCAATTATTATGCAAAAATCATGTCTGACCTTCATCATCATTACGTTCCATGACTACTACACCTGCACTTATAAGGCTGTATGACGCACGTTCATACAGCATTCCACCTTTTCTCACTCGGACAAAGTCCAACTTATTATATTCAGACCTATATGATGTCCGTTTTGATAAAACGGACCTTCTACACCCACCATGGTATGATCCACAGATTAAAATCATCAATCCTTTTGCTCGTTTTAGAAAATCAGACACAGCAACTACTGTTTTCCAGCAGCTATATGCCTCACATCGCTGTCAGTATACCACGTATACACCAGTTTTCACCGATGGTTCAAAATCTACAGGACATGTTGGTTGTGCTGTAGTTATTGAGAACAAAACACTTAGCTACAGCCTCCATCCATCCTGTTCCATCTTCTCTGCTGAAGCAAGTGCTATTTACCAAGCTCTTCAGCAGATGAATACATGTGATAGTTCTAAATACTGTGTGTACACTGACAGTTTGAGTGTGTTGGAAGTTTTGCGGAACAGTAGTTTTGACTGTCATCCTGTTGTGTCTAGAATTTTCCGAGCATTAGATTTCCTTGCTGGCAAGGGATATGACATTATTTTCTGCTGGATCCCAAGTCATGTAGGTCTCGATGGTAATGAAAGGGCTGATGCAGCTGCTAAATCTGCATCTGGCCCGTGTCTTTCATCAGTTCCTTTGTCTGACGTGAGAAAAAATGTTAAAATATTAATCCATTCTCTTTGGCAGGAGTCATGGAACATGCAGGTCAGTAATAAATTGCATGCCATATTTCCATACATCACCTCATTAACAGTTTTACTGACACGAAGTGCTGATGTAAGATTAACCCGCCTTCGTATCGGACACACACGTTTCACACATAGACATTTGTTTCTAAACGAATTAAATCCTTGGTGTGAAACGTGTGATGAGCCATTCACTGTTTATCATATTTTAATTTCATGTTCATATTTTAACCAATATCGTTTACACTTTTTTAATTGTGATATTTTAAACTTATTTGATTTGCTGGGGGAACCACCCCACAGGAACCTATTTGCCTTTCTGAGGGCAATAGGTTTTTTATATTATATTTAATTTGCAATTTTAAATTTTAAATGTATACATAATTCTGTATTTCCATTTATATTTTACAATTGGATTTTAATATGATATATATACACTAATTTTTGTTTTTTAGAATTTTAATGTTGCTTGGATTTCCAAAAAAAGTAAATAAATTAATAAATAAAATAAAATAACAAGAATAAATTTTTAAAAAAAATTAATATCTTCTTCAAAACTTATTTTTTGGCGCAGCATGTCCGATTTCGGACCTTGCGCCATAAAACCCAACCAACCAGCTCGTGCTACTGTATTCAGATGGTTTAGAGAATTTAGAAGAGTCGCAATTTTCTTCAGGATGAAGAACACACAGGAAGGCCGCCGTCGTCAGTAATCCCGGATAATGTGTCTGCCATACGAAAAAATGTTAATGTATGATAATCGCTGTACCTATCAAATGATACAGCAGGAACTTAACATTGGATCCGCAGCCATACACAAAATCATTCATGAAGAATTACTTGTGAAAAAAGTAGTTTTTCGTTGGTTTCCCCATAATCTAACTGAGCATCAAAAAGAGGAGCGTGTCAGAATCAGTAAAGAAACTCTTAATATGCTGAATGATGGTGGCCACCGCATCATTTCTAAAATTGTAACAGGTGATGAAACGTACATACCGTTTTTTGACGTTCCAACACGTCAAGAAAGCAAAGTATGGGTCTTTGAAGATGACCTCACGCAGACAATGGTGAAAAAGCAACGCGCTCTGAAAAAAGTGATGTATGCCGTTTTCTTCAGCAGTACGGGATTGGTCAAAGCCATCAAGCTGGAAGAACAGAAGACAGTAACAGCAAACTGGTATACCACTAAATGTCTTTCAGAAATTCTGCAAGAACTGAATGTTAGGGGACAAATGCTTCACCATGACAATGCATCTTCACATACAGCCGGATTAACAGTTGAGTTTCTTAAACAAAAACAAATTAAAGTGATCGAACATCTGCCGTATTCACCTGATCTTGCTATGAGTGACTTTTTGTTATTCTTTAATCTAAAAAAGAACTTATGTGGACGTTGTTTTCATTTAGAAGAAGAGATTGATGTGGCTATAAATGCATTTTTTTCATCTATTCGAAGAAATGAATGGCTTTAGGCATTTAATCTGTGGAAAATTCACAGGAACATAAAAAGTGTTTTAGCTAAAAGCCAAAATTATGCAATGTACGGAGAATTCCGTAACGCTATGTACGGTCATATTCTTTCCCAGTATCAAAAAAATGGGAATCAGATGGTTTATCCCCACAAAAACGTTTCGAATTTAAATTTCCAAATATGTTAAGTTACCAAGAGTGGATTTTTCCTTTTTTCGAAAACCACTATGATTTATAGGAACACATTTATTTTTTAAGGCATAAATGAGAAGAGCATTGACTATACATTCGAGAGTCTTACAAAAGCAACTTATCAGAGCTATGGGTTGATAATTCAGAGGATCAGAAGAATCTTTTGCATCTTTCAGAATCGAAATCACTACAGCTTCTTTACAAAGATTTGGAAATATATTTTCAGTCCAGATTCTATTAAACAAGTGTTGTACGTTCGATAATGAATCTGGACTTAAATGTTGAAGCATGAGATAGCTTATTTCATTAAGTCCTGAACTAGTATTGTTGACTTGCTTCCAAGCTTTTCTCAATTCCAGCATCTAAAATTCGCAGTTATAGGACAAAGCGTGTCTGTGGTTGAAACAAATTGGCATTCCCTCAGCATGACTCTTAGTTCATAGAAATGAAGAACTCTAAGAGTATGAGATGGTAGCAAAGGTTTCAACCAGGATGTTAGCGATGTCCATAGAAGAAGAGTATACAAAAATATTGAGTTTGAAGAAATGATTTTTCAACTTTTAAAGTTTATGAAATTGCAAATTCAGGCATCAGGAATTAAATAAATTCATTTTTCTAAATATGAAGTAAGGTTATTCCATCGTAGAATTTTTTCCATATATTACGAAAAAGGAAGGTCCATAAATGTACTCAACAGCAATCGAACTTTGAGGTTTCCTGATGTGCAAGGTTAAAATAACTCTTGTACCACATAATCATCGACGTTTTCATCATAAAATTTTATTTATATTTTAAATTCAGTTTCCTTTTGCACATCAATGCATAATATAAGTTGTGAATAATAAATGTTTTAAAAATTATTTATTTATTTTTGCCAGGTTCACCTTCCAGAAAGAAATATAACCATTTTCAAAAATATAACCATTTCCATTCTGTCTTCCTTATCCTTAAAACTTTAAAAAATATTATTGGATAACTTATATTTTTATTTTCAACCTTAATTTTTTTCATTATTTAATAATTTTAAAAATCCTCATCATCACACAATTGAAAAGAGTCCAATAGTTATCATAAACCAAATCAAATTAATATTTTATTGCAATCAAAATAATGAAATTTTCTACTAAAATTTCATAAAAAACATTTTATTAAAAATGTATTCTGTTGTAATGTCTACATAATGACTTAGAATGACTACATAATAACTTAGAAAATTAAGAATAAATGTATTTATCAACTCATTGCCAGATTAAAAATCTAAACAGCTGGAAAATTCCTTTCAGAAATATGTTATTAACTCGAGATTTATCAAATTAATTAATTCTTTTGGATCATATTTATGAGCAAAGAGTCATTTATTAAGAGGATCCTCGTCTCTTCTGGTTTCCTGCTGGCAGAAAATTCCATCTCCCGAAATTCTTTGCGTTCTTTGTCCCTTTCATCCGGGATCCAATATTAAAATCCGGAAGACGACTTTTATCAAACGCTCCTTTCATTTCAGGTGACTCGAAAAAAAAGTCCTCGGATTTAGGTCATGCGTGAATATTAAGTTCAGCCAAAGTTTGAGCTCTGAGAGTGAATAAAATCAAATTCTTATATGTGGTTAACTTTTTACATCCTTTTATTTTCTACGTCAACAAAAATTAAAATGAACGGTAAGTACCAGGAAGCTAATAGCAATTTTAATAGAAATGACACATTAGTTTTACATTACTATTGAATATTGCGGATTCAAAAAAATTTAAAAGCTCTAAATTTTTTCAAATTTAGTTACTATATTTTTTTGGTCTTGCATTAGCTTCAGCTGTGCATGTACTAAAAATAGTTAAATATTTTGCCAATTAATGTTTTAGATTCAACAATTTGTATTCAGTGATATTAACGTGTTCCATTTTATAAGTAATCACATTTTCTCCTTCTTTAACTTTATGTTCATTTAATCTAAATGTACAATACGCATAAGTAAACAAATTTATTAACATCGTTAAGACGATTAAAAATTTGTAATATATTATTAATTACGTGTGTGTTTATGTGTGTGTGCGTGTGTGTGTGCATGTGTGTGTACGTGTGCGTGTGTGTGTGCGTGAGAGAGAGAGAGAGAGAGAAAACTTGAAATTCATTAGAATATTTTCGCACTCATCAGATTTGCAAAAGTTTGATTTTTGTCAGGGATCAAGGGCCAAAATTCAATTACAAGTAAATTACCAATTTATTGATAAAAAATGTACAAGTTATTATTAATTTTCTTCGTTTTCCTATGTTGCTATTTAATGCCCGACTACAAGGATTTCCGTCTTTCAACTCTTGAAGTGGGTGGACCATTGTGGCCCCGAAAGTGGGTCTGCCTAATTTAGAAGCAATGACCATGCAGAACCCCAAGATTTGCCCTTCTTTAAGAAAATGCCACCCCTAGAGGTAACATTTCGTACGGAGGACATTGCGACCGTCATATATTTAAAGTGACTCAGCTACCATTAGCAAACAAGACGGATCTCAGATTGGGTCGGTACTCGAATCAGTTAACTTCCGATAGCGAGAAAGAAATTTCAAACCACCAGGACATTACAGCCATCATTTTCCTGTTGTTTTTGAAGTCATATAGGCAGGTAAGTAAAAAAAAAGGCAAATATCTTGTCTATTTTTCATTTCTCGTTAACAGAAAGACAAAGTTTTTCTGAAAATAATTAGTTTAAAAATAAATTTACATTTTTTGACATTAATTTGGCTTTTTAAATTTATATTTTTTCACTTAATTTCTTACAAGGATTTGATCTCTTATATTATTTAAAATATACTCTTGTATAAATTATACACACTTAAATTATTAAATAATTAATAACTACTCTTATAATTATCTTATTATAAAGCAATTATTATAAATAGCTCTTTATTTAATCTTCCAGTACAATTGATTTTCATTTAGTTATATTGAAACTGACGTGATATCTTATATAGATATTCTATCTTTTCTTCCAAAGACAAAATATGCATTATGCAAATAATAATATAATAAATTATGCAAATAAATATTTTAAAATTATATAAATAATTATCAATAGTTACCCATTATTAAACTTCATATGCAGAGATGATGAAATTATTAAATATTTAAGATCATTAGAATTATTATTTTTATAATTAGCTATGCAATATTCATATTAGTATTTGTAAAATGTTTTGCCTGCGATGAATACTTGCATGCTTATTTTAAAATTATAAATAACTAGTAACAAAATTGCGAAATTTATTTAAACCGTCATTCATTAATTATTGCTGTTTATCATTGATATTTTGGAATCTATTTGCATAGTTTGATATACAGATTCGATGGCAAAATATCCATTGGACTTGTTGGCCAATAATTAATATCAATAGCATAAAGATATTTTAAATATATGTGAGTAAAGAGAATAATCTAATTGGAAATTGGCACCAGTATCAGCCTTACAACAACTGGTCTGGTTTTAAACAGGCGTCTTCAGAAAGTCATCAGTATATTATTGAGCTATTAAGTTATAGGCAAGACTATTACAAGTGACTACATAATGTAAAGAGTAGTACCTCAAGGAGTTATGACTGCATAATGTAAAGAGTAGTACCTCTAGGAGTTATGACTGCATAATGTAAAGAGTAGTACCTCAAGGAGTTATGACTGCATAATGTAAAGAGTAGTACCGCTAGGAGCTATGACTGCATAATGTAAAGAGTAGTACCTCCAGGAGTTATGACTGCATAATGTAAAGAGTAGTACATCAAGGAGTTTTGACTGCATGATGTAAAGAGTAGTACCCCTAGGAGCTATGATTGCATAATGTAAAGAGTAGTACCGCTAGGAGCTATGATTGCATAATGTAAAGAGTGGTACCTCAAAGAGTTATGACTGCATGTCTCTGCGGGAATACATAGAATCGTTCTTAATCATCTTTTCAAATAGATCTAATAGCCATAGTCTGCTCGTACATCTGGTGCAGAAAATCTACATTAGCTATTATGAGATTCCAATAAAATGATAGCTATTATGATCTCGGCTACGTCTTGAGGTTTCTTCCTATGCAGTGGTAGACGTTTTACGAACACCGTGAGTTTTCAGAGATCGCTTACATGTCACGAGAAAGTAAAGTCAAGATACTTCGAAGCACCCAGCTCAATAAATATGCAAGTAAAGACTCATTCGATTTGTTTTTAGATAATCTTTACTTGAAACCTCATTTCGTGACTCAGAACTAAGTAATTGAATAAAAAAGTGCGTGTGTTATTTTATATGTATTTGTGTGAGCGCAAATGGCACTTTTTTCATGTTATGAAGTCTGAGTTACCGAGATTTTAAAAAAAATCATAAGAAATTAATATACATAAATAAATTCATGCAACAAAAATATTTAAATATAATAAATATTTTAAAAGTTTTGTCAGTTAAATTAAATACGAAATGAAAATGAATAATTTGAGGCATTCAATTCTAAATTATTACTAAACTGTTACTATTTAATTTTATTGAATCTAACTTTTACTAAGTCTTCTATATTAAGATTAGTTCTCGAAAATGTATACAAATTCAGTGTTTTATATGATTATCAATTAATCTTTGAACGTTATTTATTTTATTAGGTTTATATATCGATATTTTTCAGCTTATAATTTATTATAATTTTTTGGTATCGATATTTTTATATTAGTTTTATTTTCTGTATCGAAGGTTTAATGAACCCAGTTAAAATAAAAATTTTAAGGCAGCGCCTTCAATACCAATGTAATAAAACTAGTCTGAAGCAAAAGTATCATGCTCAATAGTCTAAATTAATTTAAATAGGAAGTAATTAATTAGATTTCCCATTTAGAATCTAAAGAAAGAATTCAAAATAAATATCACTCGAAAAACTCGGGGAATGGTCCAAAAAGGGAAACAATCTCTTTCATAATTCATAGGCTTTTTTTAAGAGCTTCTTTATTCACTTAAGCGAAATTTGAATCAAATGTGATAATAATGAATTATTGAAAAGGTATACTGAAAATAAGATTTTTGACGATAATTATCTTAAATAGTTTATCAAAAAAATCGAAAATTATTAAGAAATAATTTAAAGAATTTATGCTAAAGCAAATAAATTGATACTTTTATTTATTGATTTAAAATAAAAGTACTTATATAAGAAGTTTTTGTTCATATAATAAATATTTAATTATAAAAAGTTTAATTACATTATTATTTATAAATCGCTTATCGCCTTCTGTGTTTCTAGCTCTAATTCATATTAAAGTTTGTTGATAAAGATAAATAATAAGGTTAATTTTAATTATTTATGCTTTAAAATTGTAATATATCAAAACTTTAATAAGCATTTACTGATTTATAAATAAAAAAGGTATTTAATATATCGGCAAAATATTTTGTAAAATTAATATTGAAATAAATATTTTATGAACCAATTGTTTTCCTTTGGATTGAATTATTTATATCCGGAGAAAATGTTTTAATTTAAATGTAATTTAAAAATAAAAAAATTTTATTGCTTATGACGCTTACCTAAAAATTATGTTCATAAAAGTAATTAAAGGAAGTCGAAACTATAAATAACTGTCTAATCAGTATTTTAAATTTTGCTTATGTATTTTTTTAAATGAAGAAAACTGGTTCTTAATTAATTACTAAATGGGACACATTTACACTATAAATTATGAAAATAAATTGCACTTTACTTTGACATGATATCGAGGTAAGTTAATCCGTTCTATTACACTCAAACTAGTTCGAACTATCTTTAAATAGTTTACGACACCCCATAAATTTCGCCTCGATTTCTCAGATTCACATTTAACTTCACCCCGCAAAACACGCAATCTTTCAAAATAATCAATATGGGAGAAATGGTATTTGGCAGCGGAAAATGACCTCTGATACCAAATTAATGCATGGAACGCGGTTGTCATGGTTTGCGCAGAAATTAAATTCCTTCCATCGTCGATTCAACCAATCGTTCCTCCCTCGACCTGTAAATTCCAAAAATATTAATTTCAAATGAGAATTATTTAATTCCACCCAACATAGGTGTTTAACTTCTGCTTTTGAGCATATTCTTAAATAAGGAAAAGGAAATCTCTAAAATTAATTACAAAGGTAAACGGGAAATTTAAATGATTTTTAAGTAATTCGCGAACGATCCCATATTTGTTCTCTTCATAATAGAATTCAAAGTTAGACAAAGCTAAAAACACATTAAAAAAAATTACATGTTAATTTAATCATACTTTAACTTAGCTTAATAAATAAGATATTTATTCATGAATTTAGTTTTACATAAACGAAAGAAAAATTTATATTAATAGGAATATGTACAACTTTTAACATTAGATTAAAATAACCGTTGTTTAATAAATTTAAAAGAATCAAACTTTATATATATTTTTTTTAAATAAAAAGTTAATTTAAAGTCTTTAGGAAGATATATTTATTTTTTTGAATCTATGTATCATAAAGAAAATATATTTATCATTTTGAAAATATTGATTATATTTAATTTTAAAGTCTTTTGGAAAAGTATTTTAATAATTGTTTTGTGTTTAGTATTTTCATTAAAAATTAATCACTATATTTTAATTTCATTTAAATTTTCCCTCCTTGATTTTTATTCTGAAGAATTATTCAAGATCATTACTATCCAGAAAATATACGTTTTATTTCTCAATTTTTATTATTTACCTATACGTTCCTTTTAAAATGTTAATTTGTGTAATCTTATTTTGCAATAATATTGTCATTTAATAGATATAATTATTGCTTCATTTGCTATATTAACTCTATACATTTTGATGTATCATATTTCCTTAAAACCATTATTATATTTTTGTTTAAACTAATCACTTTATTGAATGCATAAATTTTCTCTTCAGACTATATCGTGCAACTATTATATATAGTTTGTTTCTCCTTTTCTACCTCGAAACATTTTTAATTAAAAAAGTATTATTTATATGAACATATTATAATTTCTTATTTTTTTCTAATGGCGGGCACAAGAGGGTTGAACCCTATGCCACAACAAGGCCAGAGACTGCTACTCATTTGTCGTTACCCAGCGGGCACCTGTGAACCAAGTCACGGAGGCGAGTAGCGTTACCCGCGCCATACCACCACAAACCCGTTTATAGGGTGGGCCACATTCATACAATATCACAGAAGAAAGGACAGAGAAACAGAGAGAACAGAGAAGGAAAGAAACATCCATGCCCGAACCGGGATTCGAACCCGGGACCAACAGCTCAGGAACGCTAACCACTCAGCTATCGGTCAGCATGTTATGATCATATTTCAGAATAATTTGCTAAATAATTTAAAAATATTTTAAGAAATATTTTTTTTTTGAAAAAACCTCCACACAAAAAATTTCACAGGCAAATATAAACTCGTACAATGTAAATATTTTAAATTGCCATAAAATTTATTATTTACCTTGAATTTTTTCTAGTAATTCTTATCAGACTTTTACTTTATATGTATGTATTTTTTTGTGATTTATATATATATATATATATATATATATATATATATATATATATATATATATATATATATATATATATATATATATATATATATATATATATATATATATATATATATATATATATATATATATAGGATAAGT
>JAJQOW010002138.1:0-23774 GCA_037975125.1 Latrodectus hesperus | reverse complement strand
AAGAATATGGTTTAAGTAATAAACATAAATCTTTGGAATTACATTGTCCCCACATTACTATCAGGATTTCGCAAAAAAAAGATGGAAAGGCATATATCATAGTTATTAATTTTTAAATACTGGAACAAAAAATTCATGAAAATATGTGTTGAGTATTAATAATAACATTTAATTTCGATAAGAGAATATCAGTTGGAAAATTCATGACAAGTAAAAACTTGATCATCACTATTCAGTTACATTGCTCAATAAAATTAGAAGAGCACATACTTATAACGAACTCACGTAAATGATTAACATCCATGATATAAAGTGAATCGGAAAACAGATGTTAAAAGTTAAAAATGAAGATATATATATATATATATATATATATATATATATATATATATATATATATATATATATATATATATATATATATATATATATATATATATATATATAACTCTTTTTTAACACATATACATTTAAATAGATGTAATCAGAAAATGTACAACTACCTAAAATTAGTTATTTTCTTCGTCACTAAACAAGACTGCTCCAAACAGTCATGGTATGGTCTGTATTTAATCTAATATATGATATTATTCTTTGGCTAAATATTGGAACGCTATGAACTTTCTGGAGCAGCTAACATTACCAAAACAATGAGAATGAACAGGATCTCTTTTTGTATAAAATATAGCTGATATGTTCATTAAACATTTTAATAAGTACTAAAATTTTCTATGCATTTTCAATTTAGTGTTTATTATAGGCAATTTAAGTTTATATATATATATATATATATATATATATATATATATATACAGAGTGTCCAGAAAAGGACTCCCTGATTTCGAAATTAAATATCTCGAAAACGAAGATCGATAGAGGAATGCAGCAAGCGGTATGTTTATAGTAGAGATGGCCGTTATTTAAAGGAACTGTTATTTAAGAACCGTTATTAACAAATAACCGTTTAATAAATAACGCGTTCTTTAAAAATTATGTTATTTAGATAACGTTTTTCTTTTCCTTAACTGCTGAAATCGTTCCTGTAATGGTAACTTCTCAAAGTCGTTACGGTATTGTAGAACGTTTCCACATTATGTTATTTTGTGGCGTTAAAGCTGTTCTCGTTGTTTTGTAACGTTAAAGCTGTTCTCGTTGTTTTGTAACATTAAAGCTGTGCTCGTTGTTTTGTAACGTTAAAATCGTTATCGTTGTTTTGTAACTTCCGTAATATTAAAAATGTTCTCGTTGTTTTGTAACTTTAAGGCCGTTATCGCTATTTTAGAATTTCCGGAACTTTAAAGCCAAAATCGTTGTTTCGCAACCAAATTTAAAGTTGTTATTACGTTGTTTTGGTTTCTAACATTGACATTGAGTTTTCTCGGGAACACATTCCAAGCTTTTGCTTGGCCCGTTGCGTTGCTTAGCAACTAAGAATGTATACTTTTCGGTTCCCCACTTTGATGAAGGAAAGTTAACTGAAAAGCGGATGCATGAATAAATATATTTCATTTTAAAAAAGATTAAAACATTTGTAAAAATGGGGATTTTTAAAAATACATTTTATGTTAATATTTTACGGGCATTTTATTTATTTTCAGCCTTTATTTATAATTATTTTTTGTGAATTTTAGCAAATTTTTCATTAAACTGAAACATTTTTTTAGAAACTTGAAACTATGCTCGCATATCAAAGCAAACGTGAAATATTTTAAATTCAATATCAAATTTCGGGAATTCATTTTTATAAATTAAAAAGATTAAAAGAAGAAATTAACGTACCATTCGAAAAAATTTGGATCAATCTAATAATATATATTTATAATTAAATTTGAAATTTACTTTAAGAATTAATATATTGTAAAAATAATTTTTTGACACTTATAATTTTTTTTATTTATTGAGAAAGCATCATCATAATTTATTAAAATTAATTTATATAAATAAAACTTTAATTATTTTAAATGATAATATACTTGATTACATTAAAATAATATTCTTAATGTAATAATTTTACAGTCCTAAAAATGTATTTGATGTACTGGAATAAAAGAATTGCATCATATTTCTTGTAGAAAGCCAGTTATAAAATTTGTTTTGAAATAAAAAGTATTATTGTTGTTAAGTTATTAAGAATCATGATAATAAATGTTGCAATGTACATAATTATATTAAATTAATTCATGTATATTTGTATATGTAGTTGTATTTATTTAATATTTGAAAATAAAATCACAGTAAAATTAATATCCTACATATTACAGCTGAAAATTCTAAATTTTCCTCATTTATCTTTCAGGTTAAGTTGTAATTATGAGGAAAAAAATTTTCATAAAAAGATCTTTTCTGTAGTTTCATTCCTATCTAATTTCAATATAAATCTTTAAATATAATTAGTTCTACTCATGCCATAGAGTTATCTCTTAAGGCCATTGTGAACTGGACAGTTTACAGTAAACATTTGAGCAATATACATTTTACTAGCACATTTCAAATTATCTTTCCAGTACATTTTTAACAGTATTTATACATTTTTCCAGTACATTTTTAACAGTAGATATATAATTATAGTTATATTATTTCTTTATGTGGATACTATTTTCTGTATTTTTAATGTTATTTCTCTATATATAACCTATGATATTATATCATTTTTTTAAACATACATGTCTTTCAAGATGAGTGCCTGAGAGTTTTCCAAGTTTACTCCCTTGCATAGACATTTGCAGTCTATTTATTTAAAACATTACTTTAAACATTTACATATTAAAGTAACTTTTCTTCAATTAAATTTCAAACGAATAAGAATTACATTAATTTGAAAGACTATAATAAGTAAATAACTATGGAATTTTATATAACATATATTCCTCAGCAATCATGAAAAGAAATGACAAGTAATAACTGTTTTTATAGTATGTAAAGTAAAAATGTTAATTCTGTTTATTAATTTAATTTATTTGAGCTCTTATGATATCAAAAGATACTTGCAGATCAAACAATACAAATTAAAAAATTTATTAGTTGATAAAATTTTTCATTTATAACAAAAACTTTTGTATATGCAAATAATTTTAAAAACTGTAAATTTATGTATTGTGTCAATAGTAAAAAACTGCATCTGAATTATTTACTGTAGTAATGCGTTTATCTATTTTACAGCAGCAATTTTCATACATTTTTATTTAAAAATACTGTTTAATTGTTAGTACTTTAAATTCACACACACACACATTTTATTAATACCACATAGCTCTCTTATTTTTACTTCTCCGTGAGAATTTCATCTAGTAAAAATATTTAAGATAAATACACAATTGAAGCATATAGAACAGTGAAATCATGTATATGAAGTAAAATTCTATAACTTATCATAAAGGCAAATTCCTATATTCGAATATTTTCTCGTAAGTACTAAATATTCTGGTTTACGTATACAATTCTTTATTTTTAAAGAAAATATTATTTTCTATTTATGTTCATAAATATGTAATTTTACAGTATATGACATCTGTATAGATCCGATTTTGCTTTTAATAAAGAGATTTATATGAAAATTAAATTCAATTAAAATATTTAATATTGAAAAAGAAATTTATATGAAATAGTAAAATATAATTAATTATTAAATATAAGTTAGTTTTATGTATATCGCTGGTTAAATTATCATTAAAATGATTTCACTATTTGAAAACTGTGGGTTCGATACTGATGTTACCATAAACAATGATGGATGGTGCTCTTTGGATATTGAATAATCGCATGGTTATATTTATAAGTTGATAAGATAGTAAAATTAAGAAATTTCGATCAAAATTCAACTTTTTAATTATATTGTGTCTCTAATTAGAGAAATACTTTTTCCAAGAAGATATATTTTAAGATTTATTCGAGCATAAGTGATATACTCTATAGGAATCTTTAGTGTAAAAGAAACATCAGTTAAAATTTATAAGAATTTATAATAGAAATTACATTGAGGAATAAATTAAATTCATCTTGTGAGAAAATGAATTATACTTGGTTTAAAAAAATTCAAATTTAGACATTTTTTATACATTAAAGTAATAAAATATATTAATAAGGAGTTAAGATCATTGGGAAACAAATTATGTAAATACACATTACTTAAGAATTTCTAACTGAAAAAAATCAATTGACAGTAAAAAAAATTATAAATCATATTTAATCCATAGCATTTATTTTAAAAAATAAGTAAATGAAAATCAGTCTAGACTTAAATGTAGAATTTCCGTATAATAAAGTAGGAAATTATTAAAAAATTGATTAAAGAATATAACAAAAATCATTAAAATTTCTTTCAGTAAGTGATTTTCGATGCTCAGTCACTAAAATTCACCTTACACCTCATTTCCTCAAAAAACCAGCTTTGTCACCCCACGAAAGCTTCCTTTCGCTCCATAAGAGAAGGTTTCCAAGAAGGCCCAAGGGAACGGATTTCTTAGAATAACTTTCCAAAAAGCAGTTATTTGATAACGCTTTCTAGAACATGTTAATTTCTTGGAGCGTAACGTTGATAACTAGTTATTTAAAAATAACTGCTTTTGCCATCTCTAGTTTATCGAAAAACTGTAAGAATATAATACATCAGTTTGAAATAATAGTTACAAAAGTTGCAAACAGATGGCGCTGTAATCGCCAAACGTAATGTTTAGTGTAAATAGTGATCCGAAGCCCAACTATTGAAGCGTGAAAGGAGGTTAGCGTTGAAAACATTGTGATGTGATTTTTTGCAAAGAATGTTCTCAAACGATTATTTCATTTATGTATGCTGATTTGAGCTGTACATTGTACAGCGCCATCTGTTAGCAGCTTTCGTAACTATTATTTCAAACTGCTGTATAAAATTCTTACAGCTTTCACAATAAACATACCTTTTACTGCATTCCTCTATCTATCTTTGTTTTCGAGATATTTAATTTTGAAATCAGGGAGTCTTTTTCTGGATATCCTGTATATATATATATATATATATATATATATATATATATATATATATATATATATATATATATATATATATATATATATATATATATATATATATATATGAAAACAAACCATACTAACCTTCAAACTTATATTAGCGTGACAATTTTATATGTATATATAAAAAACACAAATTTTTTGGAATTATTTTGGCAAAAGAAATATCAAATAATTTAAAGAGATTTAGATTGTCAAACAATATAAAATGTAAATTATAGAAACGTGTTGCATTTGTAAGCCTGAAAACGACAGCCTTCTGGAAACCCAATCCCAATATATGATTTTTGCAGCTGAAATCACAGTTAAGAAACACCAATATTGTCACCGACCTCATATAAAATAATATTATAATTGAGGCAGAAGTACTCAATTAGGTAACATATTTATTAATGAACCCACCTAAAGGAAACAAATTTAAATATATTTATAAGAATGCTTGACTTCTGTTGTTGTTGTTACTAATGACACTTGGACAAGCCAAGCTCACTTTGCCTTGGCTATGCGAATTTAAGTCAATTTGGGAGCGTCTTTCGTTTAATCAGAGCACTATAAAGGTGAAAGTACGACTTTTGCTCTTCAAATCCTTCAATAGATGGCAGCATCTGAGGATTTACTCCCTCGATTTTGACATTGATCTGAAGGGGGAGTAAATTTCTCCAGATCATTGCAGCCATGGTAACTGCTCAAGACTGACAACAGGACTTTCGATTCCACAGATTTAACGAGCACGTATATCACATGTATTCGGTGGGTCTTTGGCGGCATTGGGAATCGAATCCCACCCTTCCGGATGGAATGCCGATACCCTAACCACTAAGCTACTACTGTGCTTGACTTCTAAGTTTGCCGATAGTAAAACCAATGAATTCATGTACTTTTAACGGATCTCGATCGAAAACCATTTCAACATTCAAATAAGATTAAAAAGAAGTTTCGAAAACACATTTATTAAATTTTGTATCTGCTATTTTTCATTTTTTCTCTTTATAATTTTATTACATACAGGATGGTAACAATCTTTTAATATTCGAATGAAAATTATTATTTACTTTTTTGATGTAGCTAAAATTCTGTCAAAAATAAAATAATTAAATGTACTAGAATAGACTAGCAAACATTATTTGGATAATCAAAAACACCTTGCGTTCCATTCAGTGATATGCAGTGTCCATTGTAATCAACTGTTCGGTTATTGGCTCAGTGTTACTTGTTTATAGTGTTAATCATTCTTTGAAAATAGTTCCCAATGGAATGTATATGACTAGTGCAATCTCTTGTTGACATTTCAATAGAAGATAAGCATTTCGTTTCTGCTTTCTCAATGCACATAAGCTTGCTTGATAAAATTTGTAGTTAGTTTACCCTTATCATGCATAACAGCTATTTCAGTCTTATCGATAATTAAATATTTAAATTTTGCATAACTGATTTTCCAAGCTATGTATTGTTGACTTACCAGTTCAAGAATTTTAACAAAAATGTAATTTGAAACCTAATATTTTTGAAAAATGAAACTAAGATTTTAGAATGAAAATGTCAATTAATGACGAATTGGTTTATTTGTTCTCTTATTGGATGTCTCGTAGAGAGAGATCAAATATTAATAAAATGTAATATTTAATTTTGTAATGGATGTTTCTGTTTTTGAATCATGTCATGGTTGTGAAAAACTAATCATTATATGTCTGCCTGTAAGTATTTTGTGGTAAAAACGGATTATGCTAATTGAAGTACACTATAATTTTTAAATATTTTTACAAGCCTATTATCAAGTTGCTTGTCTTATTTAGCTTGTTTGCGGTTTTATAAAGAAATGTTTAAGACAAGACTTAATTTCACTGGAAAGTATGTTTAAAAATGGATTCCAAAATACTACAAATATTTATGCCCTAGGTAAGAATTGAACCCGTGAACTGTTAAACTGAAAGCTAGAATTATAAAAATTCAGCAACAAGCTCACCCGTCCTATTCTTCTAATGATTGGGAGTCCAGTTATCAAAATGGCTGCTGAACTTATGGAAAGTTCTCATAATTGAATGGGGGGTATTTTTAATAATCACAAGAGGCGATCACTTACTTCCCTTGAAAATATTTACAATATAATTAACATTTTAAAGAATACTTTTTTTAAAAAATGTGCAAAATATTGAGCGTTATGTACAAAAACTTTTTCCTTCTTTTCATTACTTATATTTCCTATTCATCTGAATTCAAATTTTAAGGTGATGTTATCGATTTCTTATTGGGGTTAATGATAAGACTAGAACGCAGAAAGTTTTGGATAAGAACCTAGCCACCATTGTGCAACATGAAACGAGTTGCTATTTCTGCGTGCACATTTGTGTGGGAGGAGTTCGAAAGTTTTCTAGAATTTCCCTTTTGCAGCATGTAAACAGAGACCATTATCTGAAAAAATTCCTCTCGTAAGATAAAGTGTGTCGGAATTTTAAATCTTTCAGATAGGTTTTTGGTTCGTATGCAATCCGCTAGGCAGTGGTGATATGTTGATAGAAATGATATGTGTCATTCTAATGATATATATTGTCATCAAAACCAAAAATTGACAAATTGACAAATTTGACAAAAATTGACAAAAGAAAGCTTAATCATTCTCAGAAATGGTATCTGAATAATGTTTAGTCCTTCTAGGATAAAAGTGGGACTTCGACTTAAACTTAATAAGACATCATCATCGTACGGAATACTTGGCACACTAAATTGGATATTTTACATGTTTAGATTGTTCAAAAATCCATTTATTCAATTAATCCTAAGAAATACTCATAATTAAAATGAATACCATGTGTTATCTTAAAAGCAAGCAAATGCACTCTATATTTTTATTGGAATTATCATTCAACAGTCACGATTTCAATTACGATTTTTACAGCAAATAAACTACATTTTAATTTGATATTTTAATTTATATAATTAATAAGATATAATGTGAATTTGGCCAATTTCTTGCAACTCTTTTGAAGTGTTGTAATTCCAATGCTTAGTAATGTATATTGTTGCATAATCTTTGAATTTTTTTCATATATTTACTTTTATAGAAATTTTAATTCCAAATAAATATATTAGGAAGCTTTTTATTAAATAAAATATAAATTTTAAAATTTTACGAGCTTCTTTCACCTGAAATGCATTATTTAGAGTTATTGGGAAATAAAGAAATAACTATTAAATGAATTTTAATTCTCTTTGTCCAAATATAGTAAAGAAAAATTATAAGCATAACATTTTATTTCACACTATATATTCACACCTATAGAACTCAAATAATTCTAGATTGGGATAATTTATTAATAAATATTCATCATCCTATTTTCATAACAAAAACTGAAGATAAAAACTATACAGTATGATATTTGCAGGAAAGAGATTGTTACTTTCCAGAAATTTTATTTATGGACATGGTTTATATTTTCTTACAGAATTATAATTCTAAGTATAATTGCTTGGTAATCATTTGATACTTATAGTCAACATATTATCAACCAAATAAATTTTGTTGTGATATCTCTTGTATTTCTTGATGTTGCAATTTGGGTGGCCAGCTGTGTATATAATTATTTCGTTATTGAAAGATTTAATAATTGTGTTAAGAAAATTATTTTTCAAATAAAGCAAGAGAAATAAGAGAAAACATGTTTGGTAGACATCATCTAATTTTATTTATATTGCACTCGAAATATTAGTAGCTATACAATCTTACAATACAATATTTGCTGATCAAATCCTGAAGGATTACAAATAGAGTATATTTTTGGGTTGTGGATTATATTTTATGCAGTTAAGTGTTCAACAATTAACTGTGCTTGGTTGATTAATATTATGCTATTGCAATTATTATATATAGAATTGGTTCTTGGTTTCCTCTCTACCTAAAAATTGAACATGACTCTATCTATTAAAATCCACATAGAAGGCAACTGTGGAGTGGAAGCTTTACAAGAGCTTTCAGCTGAACTTTGGGTATTAAAAGATGTAATAGAATCTTACTATGCCCCAGTGGTTGGATTGTGTTCTTCGGAGTGAGTAGTCCCGAGTTCAATCCCAACTATTCTGGAAGATGGCTGGGTGTGGGAGTTGTGTTTCTGCACACACATCTGTCGGAATGAGAGCTAGAAAGATTTTCGGCTTTCTTCTCTATCGATACGTGAATAAAGCTGTAATTTATTAAGAATCTCCTCAGATTTTTTTTTATAGAAAATAATAAAGTACATGAATAAGTAGATGTTCGAGTATCTTACAATAATTTTCAATTGTTATGTTATTTTCTATGTTGTATGAAAAAAGATGAAGTTTATAAGGAATAGCGGTAATATTAACAAAAGAAATAACAAAATCAGAATACATAAGAGATTCAAACTATTAAAAAGAAATACATAATCAGAAAAATGTGTTAATTCTATAAAAGAATTATTAAATAAACTGTTAGTTTTTTATTGAATAATAACTTCAAAAAGGGGATATTGCTTTACACAAGTGATTTGATTGCACTAAAAACAAATTTTGAATAGTGTCATCACAGTCTTAAATGACCCATTCGTTAATAATTTAGGTACATAAAATGATTGTAAATAAATTTTTAGGAAGCAAGGAGGTATCAGAGAAGGAAAAAAATTTTCAATGTTATCTAATTCTATTAAGACTATAAAAAATTCTTATTTTAAAGTATTTAATCTTATAAAACTTATTATTAAATTACAAACTAGTTATGATTTCATCATTCAAATATTGACACCCACTACTAATCGTTAACAAGTTGACCACACCGTCGATCATTGGTCATTAATCCTTTCTTTTAAATGTGCGGTTATTAGTTGGAATATCTCTTTAGTGCCTTATAATAAATAAGTATTTTTTCCTGTTTTAAAAAATAAAACAAATTTTAGAAATTAAAAGTAACTGTTAAAAAGCTATGTTTAATTTTAAAAGTTTTAATTTTTATAATTAAAAAAATTAAAATACATTCGAACCATATTAGTTTGCCGGATATTTACACGATAACTTTTGCCATTCTCCTTAGTGCACCAATTTGAAATACTGAATCTAAGTGCTCCCCTGTATCAGATCTAAAAGTCTAATGTAGCTGATTAAAGGTTTATAGTATTTCTCTTAACAATTCAGCTATACATAAAAGTAAAGAATATTTTATTTAAAATAAAAGTGTTTAAAAAATAATTCAACCATCTCCATTTTCGAAAGAAAAACTTAAAAAGCATCTTTGATGGAATAAAATGTGAGAATACATGGCGAAGAAGAACTAATTCTGAGCTCTATAAACTATATAAAGAACCAGATATTGTTAAATTTATCTCAATACAGAGATTAAAATGGGCAGGACATTTGAGCCGGATGAACGACAATCGGGTGACGAAAAAAATTTTCTTCCCTTGCCCCATTGGCACCAGAAGAAGAGGACGACTGAAACTCCGATGGCGTGACTGCCTTGAAAATGACCTAAAAACACTAAAAGTGACAACCTTATCCAAAAATAGGGGGTCCTGGTATGCACTTCTCAGAAAGGCAAAGGCCCACCCTGGGCTGTCAGGCCAATGAAGAAGAAGAAAAAATAATTCAAATGTGTGTATTCTTACTTTCTCGCACCAATAAAAAGTAACTAAAAGATAATTATTACGAAATAGTATAAAGTATTTATCCTTATCAAGCTAATCATTTGTTGCTTATACCTCAAAGTTTATAAGTCAAACATACACAAAACATACATTAAATTAACTTATACTTTTGCATACAAGCAGCTGGTTTGTTAAATTGTTTTTCTAGTAAAAGAACGGTTAGAAATGGGTATCTTGGAAGGGTCTATTTCATGATACGTGTTTTTGTTTTTTCAGCAAATAAATCAAGATCTATTTTACAAATCAATTAAAAAGAAGGAAAAAAAGAATGTATTTATATCCCGTTTGAATTATTACAGAAATAAAATATAATTATTATGAGGTGTTTTAAAATAGTTATGGTTTGCAGTATGAAAAGTTTGGCTAAACTGGATTATACGGTCTCAATACGCCAAGCCCGAAAAGTCGCCAAATCTGGTAAAATTTGGAGATTTTTTTCCTAAAAAAATCACCAAAAGCGATTAGTAGCCAAATTTGTTATTAAATACATCGTTGGAATGTCTCGTCGCCGCACATCCCGGAAATGCTTGCCATTTTCATTTTGGAATTTTTTTTATCTGATGTAAAGCGCGGCAATTTAAAAATCCTAATTTTTCATATTTATTTTTTATTTGACTTCGGATGTAGAACGGAATATAAATATTGTTATATTTATATTAACATTTTTTATTTCGCTGTGGATATAATGCCGGAATTTCAATACTGTCTATTTCGCTGTGGATATAGGGGCAGAATTTCGATACTGTCATTCGTTTTGTATTTCGCTGTGGATATAGTGCCGAAATTTCAATACTGTCTATTCGTTTTGTATTTCGCTGTGGATATCGTGCCAGAAATTAAACTCTGACTTTTAAATTCATTTTGGATTTTGCTGTGCGTGTAGATCGCCGGACGAAAAATGAAGGTAAGGATTTTATTTTAATTATTTCTGCTGGCATATAATTCCTTGAAATGTATGTTAAGTATTTAAATTTCCAAAAATAAATGAAATTATAGAATCATTCTATTTTTTTAATTATTCTAGATTTGTCTACTTTTATGTAGCAATGATTTGTAACATTCTATCTTAAATCACTTAAATTCATCATTTTATTTATTTCTAACTAGATGTTATTAAATGTAATTATTTTTGCTACTTTATTTCCTTTAATTTTAATTCTGAAAATTTTTTAATAGAATCTTTACTCAATTCTTTATTTACTGTTTCCTTGTATACCGTTAGGCTTAGAAATTTGAAATCGGGGGGAAACCCCGCTGTATTTATATGGTTGTTATTATTGTTTTATTATTTATTGTAAGGTGGGGGAGGGAAACCCCGATTTTTTATGCCGACTGGCCACCATTCTGGGTTGCTTATGAAATTCCAATACCCTTGTCTGCTTGCCTTGGCGAAAAATATTTTCGTCAATTTCGCCAGTTCGTCAATTCGTAATATCCAGTTTTACCGAAACGTTTTAACATGTTTTAAAACTAAGTGATTAACAACTGGCAACCCATACCAAATAGACATCGCCATGGATTTGAAAGTCAAGGTACATATACACTAATTTCTCTTGTTATGCTTGAAGTAGAGATTTTGAAAGTCATTAGTTCCTATAACGCTATTTTTAACTTCCAAGCATAAAATAAGAATAAAGAAAGCTCTCATGTAACTCTTTACTTTATAGTTACATTAAAAGTGTTACCAAAAGATAAATATGTCATAATAATTTAGATTATTTACTTTATGTAAAAAACAGCATTTCTCTATAAATTACAAATGAAGTATTTTATTTTCAAATAACTGCTGTTATTTATATAATAAATTTTTACGCCGAATCGCGGGCGCCGTGGCTTAGTTGGTTAAAGCGCCTGTCTAGTAAACAGGAGATCGTGAGTTCGAATCTCGCCGGTGCCTTAATCATGGCAATATTTTATTATTTCAACAATAAAGAATAAATACAGAAAATTACTTTAAGATTTTACGATAAGGGCTTATAGGCAAAATAGAAAGAGTGTAGATCAACAATAATTCATTTTTTAAAATAATAATCTTAAAAAATATTGAAATTTTTGGAAGTATTTAAAACATTTGTCATAATCAAAATTATATATTTGCTGTTATATAAAATTAGAATATCATTTTTGATTTTGTAGACGTTTGGACATAAAAGTAAATTTATTACCAGTCACGAAAGATATTATTTTGATGGTTGTTTTTTTTTATTTTATGCATTTACTTTTGAGAATGGAGTTAGGGATATTTTATCATTTAATTGAATGGTTGTTCAAACATTAAATAAGAATAGGGAATACTTCGCTTGAAATATAAATGATAGTTTAAAAAAGAGGGAAGAAAAACACTATTCAATTGCTTATTCCATTACACTTGTTACTGAAAAGATGGATATTAAATGATCATATAAGTTAATCGTAAAAGTAATTAAAATTTACGCAAATGTCACATGCCATTTTAAAATATTTTTTAAATTATAATAATATAATACTAATTAATTTAGTTAACATTTACATGAATTTTTTTAATCTAATGTTAAAATATCAAATTTTCTTACATTTATTTAGCCTAACACTATGACTAGTCTTAATAGATGAATAAAAAGAAATCTATTCTTTTGTGATGGTTTAATATATCTCTATTCCTTCTACATTAATCATTTATTATAATTGAATAAACAAAATTACCATTTGATTTTACATTATGTATTCATGCATAAGATGAATCATTAATTTTCCCACTCCAACGATTAAATTCATACTCTCAGTTTTTAATATTCCTGTATTGCAAACAGAAAAATCGAGCGTGAGTTCAAGTTAATCCCCGAGTTCTTTAGTAATTCATTTTTAATTTCGTGATTTAAAGCAACATTATAGAAAAGTAAATTTGCGATTAATATTCGGGATTAAAATAGCAAAATTGGAAACGCATATATGTGATTATTTCTTGTTAAATTACATATGTACGTAAAATTTAGTTTATAAGACAATAAACTTTTTTATTATCAAACCAAGCATTTACTGTAATTTACAAACAAAACAGCCATCTTAATGACACTCAAATATTTAAGCATTAAAGTAAAATAATTACTTTTTCTCTGTTACTGTTTGACGGAATTGTTTATTTCCACATCAAAGGTAGTTCAGTACTCTGCCCCGTAGTAGTCTAGTGGTTAGGTCATCGGCCTTCCGTCAGGAAGGGTGGACCTCGATTCTCAATGCCGCCAAAGACCCACCTAGTACATGCGATATACGTGCTTGTTAAATCTGTGAAAAGTTCCATGGTCGGTCGCTGAATAGTAACCATGGGTGCAATGACCTGGAGAAAATTTCTTCCCCCTCCAGACCAATCTCGAAATTGAGAGAGTGTATCCTCTGGTGGTGCCATCTATCGGTGGAATTTAGAACAAAGTTGTACTTTCACCATTGTGGTGCTCTGATTAAACGAAAGACGCTCCCTATTCACTTAAAATCGCAGAGCCAACGGTATAAATAGCTTCGCTTGTCAAAGTGTCATAAGTTACAACAACAGTTTCATAAACAGAAAACCAATATTGTATAGTCTCAGTGTTAAGCAGAACGTCATAATTTCGAATTTCATAGTTTTAAAAGTTTTCACATAATTTGATTATTTCAACATTTTGAGGAAGAATTCTGTAAACCTCCGTTGAAATCGAGGTAAAAGATTAAAGGAGTACAAGAGATACGCATCTGTAAGTTTCTTATTTCTTTCCCCTCTCTCATTCTGTTGAAATCATAAATCGAATGTAAATATTTTCCTATATTTATGCTTATCAGGCTAAGATTTCATACTACAATAGAAATACTTCTTTTTGTATAGTTTGTAGATTAGCTTGATATTGAAAATATACAATGTAATATTTTCCTATATTTATGCCTAACAGGCTAAGATATTAACATTTAAAATTAACCACTGTTTCTACCATCGACCCGTGTTGTAGCTTGGTTGAGGCGCATATACGAGGGTTACTCTGAAATTTTTGAGATACGCGCAGACGAGAATTTACAAAATAAAAATAACGGTTTAATTTTAAAGTACAAAGTATTTTAACACAGAAGACGATTTTTTACTGACTTACTTTAACTTGTTTAGCGTGGAATAAATTTTAAACAGAAGAGAAAATGGAATTGACGCGAGTACATTTTCGCGCTATGATTTTCTACGATTTCAAAGCAGGATTCAATCAAGAAGAATGCGTTCAACGGTTGCAATTAGCATTGGGTGATGAATCTCCAGCTCGTGTTACTGTATTCAGATGGTTTAGAGAATTTAGAAGAGGTCTCTATTTTCTTCAAGATGAAGAACACACAGGAAGGCCGCCGTCGGTAGTAATTCCGGATAATGTGTCTGCCATACGAAAAATGTTAATGGATGATAATCGCTGTACCTATCAAATGATACAGAAGGAACTTAACATTGGATCCGCAGCCATACACAAAATCATTCATGAAGAATTTCATATGAAAAAAGTAGTTTGCTGTTGGGTTCCCCATAATCTAACCGAGCATCAAAAGAGGAGTGTGTCAGAATCAGTAAAGAAACTCTAAATATGCTGAATGATGGTGGCCACCGCATCATTTCTAAAATTGTAACAGGTGATGAAACGTACATACCGTTTTTTGACGTTCCAACACACACGTCAAGAAAGCAAAGTATGGGTCTTTGAAGATGATCCCACGCTGACAATGGTGAAAAAACAACGCGCACTGAAAAAAGTGATGTATGCCGTTTTCTTCAGAAGTACGAATTGGTCAAAGCCATCAAGTTGGAAGGAGAGAAGACAATAACAGCAAACTGGTATATCAATAAATGTCTTCCAGAAATTCTACAAGAACTGAATGTTAGGGGACTAATGCTTCACCATGACAATGCATCTTCACATACAGCCAGATTAACAGTTGAGTTTCTTAAACAAAAACAAATTAAAGTGATCGAACATCCGACATATTCACCTGATCTAGCTATGTGCAACTTTTGGTTATTCTTTAACCTAAAAAAGAACTTACGTGGACGTCGTTTTCATTCAGAAGAAGAGATTGATGTGGCTATAAATGCATTTTTTTCATCTATTTGAAGAAATGAATGGCTTGAGGCATTTCATCTGTAGAAAATTCGTCTACAAAAGTGCATTTGATGCTGGAGGAGACTACTTTGAACACACCTTAAATTTTGTAAGTATAACTTTAAAAACCTAGTTGTATCTCAAAAATTTCAGAATGACCCTCGTATAACGATCAGAAAACCGTCAAATAAAATCTTGTAATGCTTAACTCTTGTTTTTGTTAGTATGTATGTGTTTTAAAACATGAAAAAAATTTTTAGAATATTTTCGGAATTTAAGATTAAATTTTTTAAAAAAAGACTGTGTGCCGTTAAATTATGATGGTAACTTATCAGTAATTATTAATGTATGTTTAATAGAATAGAGACTGATATATTTAATAGAATATCTATCATTTTAATAAGAAGGGATTAATATAACTTACAAAGAAATACACACCTCCTTCCCTTTTTATCATCTAATATAAGCACATAAGATTAATCACTTTTTTCCTAATGGGCTGCTTCGTGATTAGGTTGGTTAGAGCTCCTCTATTTTATAAATGATAGAGAGAGAATTTTGCACTGAAGTTCAGTACATAATGAGATAAATAAAAATGAAAGAGTGTCGATCAAAAATCACACAAATACTGAATCTACAAAATCTGCGGCGCAATTCTCACCTCAATAGAAAGAGGTTTTATTCTATAAGACCCAGGATGATATTGTACCGAGCTCCACGGGTTCGTGTTGATTGAGAGTTGAATAAAGCGACCACTTAATGAACACAAGACTTTTATTCGTAAAAACTTCACTAGATAAACGAAATTCCCGCTGTAACAATCACAATTATACAGCTACAATTCGTCAGATACAATAGGAAATAGCTTCCAATCACAGGACTCAAATACCTCAGACAGAGAACAACTAGCAGTCACAACTAATCGTCTTCACTCACTGACTGTCTTCACAAAAACTCTATTATTCTTCCATGTCGGGCTGCGGTATTTATACCTGACTTGGCGGAGAAATCTACTAATTTCGCCAAGGCTCTGGAAGCTTCTAGGCTATCTCGGAAAATATTGGTCCTAGAGCTTAGGTGATGGATGTTTCCAGAAGTATCGATTTCTCGCCAAGTCGCCAAGAATCTCGCCAACCGTCGCCAAGTCGCCAAGAATGTCGCCAACTGTCGCCAAGTCGCCAAATCATTAGGAAATCCGCTTTTAAACTACAACACGTCTAAATACCGCAATTTTTGCCCAAAATGTGAGAATTTCTGATCTGTCTGAGATATTTTAAGACAAATATAATCATTATTTAAAAATTTGTAACATTGCCCCCTCTCAAGGACTGCACGTCCCGGGCAGTACAATCCCCTGATAGGAGGCCAAATTTAATATAAGAGAATTTACATTTTAAGATGATACAGAGCACATTACATACACAAGCAACTAAAAATACAAGAAAATAGAAAAGATTAAAATTATCTATACTATTTACACAGAGACCATGGTCTACTAATTTTTACTCTACATTACGATAAGGAGCTAATCTATCATAATGTACTACCTTTGGTTTCGAGGAAGATGATTTCCTTATACGAACCACGACGTCGTTCAGTCTTTTTAGGACTGTGTAGGGACCTTCCCAGTTGGCTTGCAACTTTGGAGAAAGTCCTTTACGTCGAATCGGGTTCCACAACCAAACTTTGTCACCTTCTTGAAATTCATGTCCTGTCGCTCTTGTGTCATACCTTGTCTTCATTCTTTCGGTCGTCAGGTTGATTCGGTCTCGAGCGAAGTTATGGACATCTTCAAGACGTGCCTGAAGGTCTCGAAGGTATTCCTCTGGCGATGAAGATGTATCCGGTGGACGACCAAACTGAAGATCACAAGGGAGACGAAGTTCGCGACCAAAGAGCATCTGTGAAGGAGTATATCCAGTAGTCTCATGGACAGCACTGCGATATGCAAGCAGAAACAGCGGTAGCTTCAAATCCCAATCTTGCTGATTTCTGGAAACCATAAGTGAGAGATTATTCAAGATGGTTCGGTTAAATCTCTCTACCATGCCGTCCGATTGTGGGTGTAGTGGCGTGGTCTGCGTCTTGTCTATTCCGAGAATTTGACACATTCCTTTAAACACAACAGAGGTGAAATTTGTCCCTTGATCAGAATGGATTTGTAAGGGTGTGCCGAATCTGGAAACCCATTGATGCACTAGAACCTCGGCTACTGTAGTCGCCTCTTGATCGGGGATTGCAAACGCTTCAGGCCATTTAGTAAAGTAGTCCATGAAAACTAGTATGTATTTGTTGCCATTTGAGGATCGTGGTAAAGGACCCAAAATGTCCAATGCTATTCGCTCAAAAGGTGCTCCTACGTTGTATCGCTGCAACCTTCCTCGGCTACGTTTCTTCGGTCCTTTACGTGCCGCACAGTCATCACAAGATTGGCACCATTTCTCTACATCTTGTCTCGTTTTGCTCCAATAGAAGCGTTCTCGAACTTTCTGTAGAGTTTTCATTACTCCGAAGTGGCCTCCAGTTGAGCTATTGTGCAATTCTTTCAAAACATCTGAAATTCTTGATTTTGGAAGAACAAGCTGCCATTTGAAATTACGTCCATCATCGGACTCCCATTTCCTGTATAAGACACCATTTCTTATATGGAGTGAGTCCCAAAGAGCCCAATATTGCTTAGTAGCAGGACTGTAGGTGGAGATATCCTGCCAACTTGGTCTCATACTAGAAGATTCTTTCAATTCAAGAATTGGATTTATATCTGGGTCTTCTTTTTGGGCTTCCCTAAGTCCTTTATCACTCCATAGGTCTGGTTTTGATGGAGGTGAAACAGTAACTTGGCGTACCGAAGTATTTATCAGCTGATAGTTCTTCTCTACTCTAGAACAATATCGGCAGCTTTCATTACACGGTTTCCTTGATAGTGCATCAGCATTTCCATGAAGAGTTCCTTTGCGATGACGTATTTCAAAGTCAAACTCCTGGAGTCGTTGAATCCATCTGGCTACCTGTCCTTCTGGATTTTTAAAATTTAAAAGCCAGGTTAAAGATGCATGATCTGTCCGGAGCAAGAACTTTCTTCCATAGAGATAATGGTGGAAATGTTCTATTGCTTTGACGATTGCCAGCAATTCCTTCCTGGTTGTACAATAATTCCGCTCCGGTTTTGATAGGCATTTACTCCAATAAGAAATGACATATTCTTTATCATCAATTTCCTGCGACAAAACAGCTCCGATATTTTCGTTGCTGGCATCCGTATCTAAAATGAATAATTTTTCGGGCTGGGGATATGCAAGAACGGGCGAAGATGTCAACGCCTCCTTCAGTTGTTTAAAAGCTTTCTCACATTCATCTGTCCATAGAAATCTCTGTTTAACTTCTGTCAACTTGTGAAGAGGTCTGGCAATACTTGAAAAACCCTTAACAAATTTCCTGTAATATGTGCATAGTCCAAGAAAACTTCTTAATTGGTGGACATCTTTTGGACGACTCCAGTCCTTAACTGCGGAGATCTTTTCAGGATCTGTTCTTACACCTTCAGCAGAGATAATGTGTCCCAGATAGCTTACTTCACGTCGGAATAAATTACATTTGCAAGGATTCAGCTTCAGGTTGGCCATTTTTAATTTTTTCAGCACCTTTCGGATGTTTCTTAAATGGTCTTCGAATGTGCGCCCTACAATAATGATATCGTCCAAATATACCAAACAGGCTTCGTAGGAAAGTCCTCGTAATACTGTCTCCATCAGGCGCTCAAACGTTGCAGGTGCATTGCAAAGCCCAAATGGCATAACCTTGAACTGCCAAAGTCCTTGTCCTGTGGTGAATGCAGTCTTTTCTCGATCCTCAGGATGTATCTCTACTTGCCAATAACCACTCTTGAGATCCAAAGTCGAAAACCATTGTTTTCCGGATAAAGCATCAAGTGTATCGTCAATCCTAGGAAGAGGGTAACTATCTTTTTTAGTGATGTTGTTTAACCGACGATAGTCAACGCAGAATCGGATAGAACCATCTTTCTTCCGAACTAAAACAATAGGCGAAGCCCAAGGACTCTCTGATGGCTCAATAATGTCATTCTGCTGCATTTCCATCAGAAGATTATCCACCTCTTCCTGCTTAGCGAATGGCAATCTTCTCGGATGTTGTTTAATGGGTGGATGATTTCCTGTATTGATTCGGTGCTGCGTCAATTTGGTTCGCCCAACATCATCTGATTTCTTGGAAAAGAGATCTCCGAATTCTAATAATAGATTTCTTGCAGCATTCCTTTGTTTATCATCTAACTCTGCATTCTGAAGGAGTTCATTAATTAGAGTGTCAGGAGGCTCAGATAGTGTGGTTTGACAATTTCGGTTAATACAGGTCACTGGAGTGCAAGTCGCCAGCACTTCTCCTTCTTTTATTAGTTTTACCTTATTGCTTAGATTAGCAACTCTTACCGGGATTACATTTCGTGAAAGGTCGACGAGGAAGAAGCCACTAGTACTCCTTTAACGCTATTGTCGGAATCTGGATATTCAGTCAATCCATAATGAAAATTATTATCTTCTGAAAGAGCTCCGCAAACTATTGTCTCAGTTCTTGGTGGTAATGTTGTTTCACTCTTTGCAGTTATATGATGGACTGCTTTAATATCTGAATATTTCGTCTTAAAAATCGCTATGTCTTCAGAACATGAGTGTAGTTCATTATTTTTAAAATCTAACTTGAAATGGTTTTCTTTGAGAAAGTCCAATCCGAGAATAAATTCGTCATTTATATCAGCGACGTATGCCATATGATGGTACACGGCATTACCAAATGCAATGTTTAGATTTACTTTTCCATGCACTTTAATCTTGTCACCTGTCACAGTTTGGAGGGTAATGCAGGGCGGCGTCCAGATGAGTTTCTCACCAAGTTTGCGAGCCACATCTGTCCTAATGATAGTTACGTTGGCTCCAGTATCGATTATCATTCTGCAGGGAACTTCGTTGACATGTCCCATAACGAAAAGTCCGTTGTCGCCGCTACTTACGGAAGAAATGTGAAACGATTTGAAATGGGGCTTCTGACTCTCTGGACATCTCCGCCCCGCGAGATGGCCACATATTAGTTTCCCTGCTGTGGTGGAAGATCATTTCCACCATTTTTTCGTTTCGGGCAGTCTCTCTGAACGTGTCCGACTGCACCGCAAGTCCAACACTGAATTTTTGTGTTTCTGCCACCTTTACTCAATTCTAAGTTACGGAATTTTCGCCGCAGATCTTCGATTTGCTTTCTGAGATCATAGTCCGTATCAGTAGTAGAGACGGCTCTGATTGAGTGCCGGTCTTTACGCGCGGCCTGCTGGGCAGCTTCTATCTTATGTGCGTAGACTAGGGCAGATCCAATATCTTTGACATCGGCGAGTCTAAGTGTTTTCTGTATCTCCGGATCCCTCACACTATCGATGAAGTGATGGAGAGCCAGATCTTGACGTGTCTCAGCTGGGCAGTCCGAAAATGCTAGATGGGAAAGTCGCTGAATATCGGCAGCCAATTCTTGAAGACTTTCACCCGCTTTTTGATAGCGGGACTTTAACTGTAGTCTGCTATATTCTTTAGTGCACTTATCTCCAAACCGCAGCTCAAGCGCACTCGATAGGGCTTGGAAATCGTGCCTCTGCTCCTCCGGAAGCGTCTCGAGGATGTCAGCCGCGTCTCCTCTTAAAGAAGCCGCCAGGTGAAAAGCTTGGGCTCGGGGATTCCATCCATTAGCTTCCGCTACCATCATAAACTGGGTCTTGTATACTTGCCAGGATGATTTCCCATCAAATGTTGAGAGTTTAATATTGGCTAGGGAAGGCACAAATGTCACGTTGGGTTCCTCATGTTTGTTTGATATTTGCTTCTCCAAGCTTTCAATCTTCTTATTCATATTGTCTAATGCTTCTTCAACGTTTTCTTCTATTTCCAGAACTTTAGTTTCAACTGAAGTTACCTTATCTTCCATTGCATTCATCTTCTCCTGAATGATGTTGGAGAATTCTTCTTTAACACTTACAATGTCCTTCTTAAGTTCCTCCTGTCCAGATTTTATCTCTTTCATCATCTCGGTTTTAATCTCTTCTTGTCCAGCTTTCATCTCTTCTTGTCTAGCTTTCATCTCTTCTTGTCCAGCTTTCATCTCTTCTTGTCTAGCTTTCATCTCTTCTTGTCTAGCTTTCATCTCTTCTTGTCCAGCTTTCATCTCTTCTTGTCTAGCTTTCATCTCTTCTTGTCCAGCTTTCATCTCGGTTTTCATATCTTCTTGTCCAGCTTTCATCTCAGCCATCTGCTCCGCTAATTTTTCGAGAAGACTTTTCATTAAATCCATATCCATTTTTCTTGTGACACGCTGCATCAACTCTTCAACCCCGATTCTGACACCAGTTGTACCGAGCTCCACGGGTTCGTGTTGATTGAGAGTTGAATAAAGCGACCACTTAATGAACACAAGACTTTTATTCGTAAAAACTTCACTAGATAAACGAAATTCCCGCTGTAACAATCACAATTATACAGCTACAATTCGTCAGATACAATAGGAAATAGCTTCCAATCACAGGACTCAAATACCTCAGACAGAGAACAACTAGCAGTCACAACTAATCGTCTTCACTCACTGACTGTCTTCACAAAAACTCTATTATTCTTCCATGTCGGGCTGCGGTATTTATACCTGACTTGGCGGAGAAATCTACTAATTTCGCCAAGGCTCTGGAAGCTTCTAGGCTATCTCGGAAAATATTGGTCCTAGAGCTTAGGTGATGGATGTTTCCAGAAGTATCGATTTCTCGCCAAGTCGCCAAGAATCTCTCCAACCGTCGCCAAGTCGCCAAGAATGTCGCCAACTGTCGCCAAGTCGCCAAATCATTAGGAAATCCGCTTTTAAACTACAACACGTCTAAATACCGCAATTTTTGCCCAAAATGTGAGAATTTCTGATCTGTCTGAGATATTTTAAGACAAATATAATCATTATTTAAAAATTTGTAACAATATCTTTGGTTGGTTTTATTATGAGTCAACAGATTGATATGAGCCCTATGGAGTCTCATATGATAATATTTGTGAGGGCGTGCCAATCAGTGACACAAGGAAAAGCGTGGGCGAGGAGGAGAAGGAACGGAGAATTGGTGTAATGAAAGGGGGTAGCGAAACTCCCACTCTGGGACGATGAGGAAAATATATGCATCTCAAAATATACATGTATCTATAATTTATGTTTGTATTAGTAATTAATATATGTCTATGTTATTATCAAATAAAAGTGTTGTCAAGTATTTTGTGTCCCTGAAGGCGACATGTTCATGGTGCAAAGCTGCAGCTCGAAAACATAACGAGAGCCGCGTTATGTTACAATGTTATTACAGCATTTTTCTTCAGTGCAATCCTGAAAAATTGTGCTTTAATTTTTGCGAATGCTGTCTTTTGTGGAACAATTTTAAAACACGTATATTATTCCATGCGTGAACACAGAATACAAGTGGGAAGTAGAGGCCTGATTGTTTATGGCTTAGTCCTCATTATTGGAAAATAGTTAAATCGAATCCCAGTTTAATCGAAGATCCGTCGTGTTCGCTAAAGACGACTGAGACACGTTAAATAGGTTATGGTCACAATGTCATTTTCCAAGTATTTTCTGTTGTTGCTTATGACACTTGGACAAGCCAAGCTCGCTATCCCTTTAGCAGTGCGAATGTAAGTCAATAAGGAGCGTCTTTCATTCGGATCAGAGCTCCAAAAAGGTGAAAAAGTACGACTTTGCACTTTTTAAGGTGTCTCGTAATTTTGAACCACGGTCAGGTGACGAGGCCACACCTGAGCTGGCATCCTCCTCTCCACATCCACGCCACACCAGCGGAATGACTTTGGACGTCACGTATTAACGTGGACACGTCCCCAACCCATGGAGTTCCAGCAACCCAGTGAAGGAGAGTACACCGTGGTCACCCTCCCAACCACTGCCCGCGGCAAATGATGCTTCACTTTGTGAGCTTCCGGGAAGCGGCGTGAAGCTACTGAGCCACTGGAGC